>JAVFBW010099059.1:0-16629 GCA_034783835.1 Mopalia ciliata
ACATATAGTCCTACAAATTAGGTGAAGTGTACATGAGATATTGCACATATAGTCCTACAAATTAGGTGAAGTTTACATGAGGTTGTTCACATACAACCCTACAAATTAGATGAAGTTTACATGACGTATTGTACATATAGTCCTACAAATTAGATGAAGTTTACATGAGGTATTACACATATAGTCTTACAAATTAGATGAAGTTTATATGAGGTATTGCACAAATAGTCCTACAAATTAGATGAAGTTTACATGAGGTTGTTCACATACAACCCTACAAATTAGATGAAGTTTACATGAGGTATTGCACATATAGTCTTACAAATTAGATGAAGTTTACATGAGGTATTGCGCATATAGTCTTACAAATTAGGTGAAGTTTACATGAGGTATTGCCCATATAGTCCTACAAATTATATGAAGTTTACATGAGGTATTGCACATATAGTCTCACAAATTAGATGAAGTTTACATGAGGTATTGCACATATAGTCCTACAAATTAGATGAAGTTTACATGAGGTATTTCACATACAGTCCTACAAATTGGATGAAGTTTAAATTAGATATTGCACATATAGACCAACAAATTAAGTGAAGTTTACATAAGGTATTGCACATATATATTCCTACAAATTAGATGAAGTTTACAAGAGATATTGCAGATACAGTCTTAAAAATTGGATGAAGTTTACATGGCGTATTGCACATATTGTCCTACAAATTAGATAAAGTTTACATGAGGTATTGCACATATAGTCCTAGAAATTAGGTGACGTTTACATCAGGTATTGCATATACGGTCTATACAATTTGGGTGAAGTTAATCTGGGGCATTGCACATATATTTATACAAATTAGATGAAGTTTACCTGAGGTATTGCACATATGGTCCTACAAATTAGGTGAAGTTTTCAAGATGTATTGCACATATAGTCCTACAAATTAGATGAAGTTTACATGAGGTAGTGCACATATAGTCCTACAAATTGAATGAAGTTTACATGATGTATTGAACGTATAGTCCTTCAAATGAGATGAATTTTACATGAGGAATTGAACGTATAGTCCTTCAAATGAGATGAATTTTACATGAGGTATTGCACATATAGTCCTACCAATTAGATGAAGTGTACATGAGGTATTGAACGTATAGTCCTTCGAATGAGATGAATTTTACATGAGGTATTGAACGTATAGTCCTTCAAATGAGATGAATTTTACATGAGGTATTGCACATATAGTCCTACAAATTAGGTGAAGTGTACATGAGATATTGCACATATAGTCCTACAAATTAGGTGAAGTTTACAAGATGTATTGCACATATAGTCCTACAAATGGAATGAAGTTTACATGATGTATTGAACGTATAGTCCTTCAAATGAGATGCATTTTACATGAGGAATTGCACATATAGTCCTACAAATTAGATGAAGTTTACATGAGGTATTGCATATACTGTACATACAATTTGGGTGAAGTTAATCTAGGGTATTGCACATATAGTCCTACAAATTAGATGAAGTTTACATGAGGTATTGCACATATAGTCTATACAATTATGATGAAGTTAACCTGGGGTACATATAGTTTATACAAGTTATAAATTATTCCCAATGGAATATCATGCAATGTTTGTGTACATTAAATAGTAAAATATTTCAATGCCTGTCTCTGTTAAATAAGACATAATGATGTATATTGCATTTATCTATTTTCTAAGGTCATGTTATATTTCATAATTCTAGACATTTTGCTAACCCTCCAATTATTAAGCACTTAGTAGTCTAACCCCATACTTCATTAAAACCAAACGGATTTAGTCATGTTTATACTTAAATTGATCATTAGGCTATATTCTTGAGTTTATGACTTTACTTTATTAATAGAACTATATAGTTTGTTGTTTTGTGTTTAACAGTTGGTGCTCGTATTCAGTGCTTATTTTAATAACACATGAGCATGAGCACAAATGACATACAGAATGAGGTCTCATATTTGTATGACTTTTCTGCTTTTCCATTCTACTCATCAGATACTCTCTGTCCAGCCAGACGTGACACCATGTAACAGGTGATTTATAGGAGGAAATTGAACATTGGAGAGAATTAAATGACCAGCACTCAAATTAGTATATTGAAAATGAGGCTAAAAGCTACCACTAAGTCGTAGTCTTCGTGAACACTATTCTTCAATTTCTTCATACATTCAATCATTCAACAGTTGGTTACAGTTGGTTTTTCTTGGAAAATGAATATCCATGCAATATCTCTCAATATCAATCTTTTTCCCCTCGTGCGCAAAAACGACATTCCATCAAACTTGATGTTCTATTATTTGCAGATGACTCGAGACGAGTGTAGTTATGAGTGACGAGTGCCATGTCGAACTATACCGAATAATGAATCTTGAAATTGATCAAATTTACTTCTTCCGCGTCTCAAATTAACACTTTTCAACACAACCAACTAGCTTATAAATTCCTGTATCAACCACATCTTCTGCCTTTTGTTTTCCAAACGATCTTTACAAAGCAATCTGATGTGCACCAATACCCAACTCGTACAGCTACCCTTTATATCTCCACAGACCGTTTCCTCGCACTGACACAACTTATCCCGCATGTAAAATCAAATCTCCAATAGAATGGAACAAACTGCCCTCTGAACTAAAAAAGTCTACATTCTTGTTGCGATCACTATCTTGCTGAGCATTTGACTGTTAAAATATTGCATGAAAATCAATTCATTTATACTATTTTAAGCCCTATTATTTTATACTGATGCTATATTTTCTTAATAAATCGTGTTTGTCTATATATAAATAATATATAAACGTCTTAAAGTTAACATTAATGATACGGATTTGTAATAAGTACTGTAGTTTACTTTCATTAAGACAATTTAAATTTCAATTTGATAATTAGATTAAAAGTTATAAAATCATAGTCTGCAGCTTGTAAAACACATACCACAATATTATTCAACCTTGAACACAGAACGGGTCCGAATAACGCATTTAGCAAATATTTTACCTCTAAATTAGAAGGACGACAGTTCAATCCCACCTAGATACAATTATTTTTTTGTTAACGTTTTTTTCTGTGTCTGCAAAAGTGACAGTTACAATATTTAAACGAAATAAAGCTATTACTTTTTCAGCTGATAAATCTTGAACTTGAAAGCCTTATTCCGTCTGGTTAAAACCATAAATCGTTCAGAGTAAACAACTAAGCGCGGATTTATTATTACATTATAAGGAAAGCTTGTAATATTATGTATTGTGGCGCGAAGGATTGTTTGTTACTATTTAGACATAGTGATGCTGTGAAGAAGCTGGGGCGCGCACCAGCATACATAATAAGTAAGGGTTTTTCATAATTCAGCACTAAGGTAGAGGTTGGGTGGCACATTAGTGCATAATTAGTAATAGTTGTTATCTATTATGAACTAAGTTGCGAGAAGAGCAGTATAAGCGTGTTGATATCGCTAGATAGAATGTGACCTGACGTGACAGGGTGACTTCAAGGCAGAGTTCGTTAAATAGAGATGAGGGACGCTAGTGTGAAGTCTGTTGAAAAAAGTGTTGAATTTATTCTTTGCATGACGGTAACATGGTATGGACAGTGTAAATGGCAGCAGCGGATGCAAAGTCATGTTATGCAATGACTTTGATGTCGAAAAAGTTTGCAAATTAGTAAATATTTTAAGAAAAAGCGACTCATGACGTCATATAGTGGAAATCACAAAGACTATGAGTTATCTCCCTTAGCCATACATAACCAACATGGCTGACACAACGTCACATCTGGCGTAACACCACTATTATTCCTTCCGTTTTGTCACCCTCGAATATAGTTCTTAGTAAAAATGGTGTGTAGTCTTGTTTTATTTATTCTGGCCCTTTGATGGAGGGGTGATTGGGCTGCTGTTTACATTCCGAGCCGGCTTGAAAAACACCTATAACCGTCCATGGTTTTGTAACTCAAGTTTTTCGACGGTCATCACATGTCAAGATTTGAATTGCAAACTCCTAAAGGACCGATTAAAGTATGTGCCAGGGGTTTTCGCTCAACGAAAGTTTGGGAGAGAGCTGTGGGGGCCAAAAGTTAACATTACGGCTTATGGCAAATTAATGGTGGTCTTATGCCATCTAGGGCCGCGAAATCCATCCCGGGAAGCGGCTCTTAAAGCACAATTTCAACAATAATACCGTCACATCAGGCGTGAGACCACTATTACCATCTTCCGTTTTGTCAACCTCTTATATAGTCCTTAATTACAAGGTATGCTTTTCGTTTTAATTGTTGTGCTCCAGCAATTTGTTATTGTTCGCGTATTTAGTATTGATGTGAAGTAATTGAGTGTAGGTTTCTGGTCAGTGTCATATTGCAGCCTAAATAGGTAACATTTGGCAGCCCTATGGCTTGGCAGCCCCTAAAACATTGTAGGCAAGCTAGCCTAAAATTTCAACGGCGATCGCCTGTCAAGATTTTGATAGTGAATTCCAACAGGTCCGATTAAAGTATGTGTCAGGTGTTTTTGTCCAACAACAGTTTGGGAGTCAAACGTTAACATTACGGCTTATGCCGAATTAATAGTGGTCTTTCGCCTTTATGTGGGAAATATCCTATACTAAGTGCGTTGCAGCCGTTCTACGCTCAGAAAATGTGTTTTAAAACGTATTGTAAGTGTTGGGGAACCGGCGCTACGTTTCAATTGATATAGTGCGGTGCTAGGAGGTGCTTCTTCAGGCCTGCAAATAGTAATGATAATATGTACTCAGGTCATATTGCATGCTGACTACTACAGTGTTTTTGCTTTACCTTAATAACGTCCTCTCCTAAACTTATCTCGAAGTCTTCGTGTCGTTACATGGTGGCAGCGGCAAAGATTGTCAAATCTGAGAGTGAGTGATGTGCAACAGCTTTGATTTATTTAATCAGTATGTGTACAGCTCTTTGTCAACCGCTGTGTTGATGGATTCGTTGAAACCACCCGAACCGTTGAATTTTTCCACAGGGAATGATAGGTAAAAATGGCGCTATACCAGAAAGCGTCAGGGACGGGCCGGAAACCCGAAGATGCTCAATGTGCCCTCTTCCTGCACATCGTAGGAGATGAAGCAATTGAGGTTTACAACACGATGGACTTATCGGTTGTAGAGATAGATAATTTGAATGCAGTTTTAGCGAAATTTGAGACACTGTAACCCCCAGAAAAATGAGACCTTCGAAAGATATAACTTCAGGAATCGCAAACAAGGGGAAGGAGAGACTATCGATCAATACGTAACTGACCTGAAGTCAATGGCAGTAAATTGTCACTACTCTGATTTAAAAGACTCGATCATTAAGACTGATCAGATATTGATTGGTATCAGAGATGTTTTTCTGAGAACACGTTTGATTAAAGACAGAGACATGACACTATTGAAAATTGTAGAGTTGTGTCGTGCTTACGAAGTGTCCCAAACGCAGTTAAAATCCCTCTCTAGCCGTGTTGCAGCCTGCAGCATTTAGTACAACATGTTCGTAGAAGCAATGCTACTTGTGGTTGTAAGCAGTCCTATCCAAAACGAAATAAAAGTGCACCGGAGCGAAATGTTTTAAAATCAACGTGAACAACATAAAAATGTGGTTAGGACTAACATGCTTATCAAGATCAAAGACCTGGATTTGCACAAGCCCTAGCAGACAGGCATACAAATGAACGGGACCGACGTGGGTTGGATTGTTGGGCGGAAGTCACTGTGCTTTCTGAGACATCTTATAATAAACGTTATGTTAAACCAAAGATAAAATCTACATCTGTTATTGTATATAGCCCAGGAGGTAAGTTAAACTGCTTGGGGCAGTTTGTTGCCAGCTGTTATAAGCTTAAACAACAGAAGGTTTACTTTGTCAAAGTATTTGTTGTTCAGATGCTGTGGATAATTCTGATAAAATTTATGAAGCTTTTGGTGAACTGGGATTCTTGATAGGTAAACAGGTAAAAAATTGTCTTACAAGATAATGCTGAATCGTATTGTGCTTTTACAGGTAGACGCATACCTTTACCACAGGTTAAAAAGGTCGAGGAAGAAGTGAAACGTATGGAACGTCTTAATGTCATTAATAAAGTTACTAAGCCAAATGACTGGTGTTCAAATATTGTGGTTAAAGGGAAATGACAAGGTTAGTATTTGTGTAGATTAAAAGTCTCTCAATAAGGCTATGAAATGTGAGCTGCATACATTGCCAACTGAAGATGACATTGTACATATACTTGCTGTTGCTAAAATATTCTCAAATTTAAATGCTTCTTCGGGGTTCTGGCAATTATCCCTCGATGAAGAGAGTAGTAACCATTAGTTCTATTGAAGAGTTTAACATAATACACAAGTAGTGTAATTCCGAAAAACGATAACTACATTTTGACTCAATATTTCAGCATTTATTATGCCATTATCTCCCGATGAGAGTAGTAGGCTTAGCACTTCCATCACACCGATTGGCAGGTATCGTTTCCTGCGACAAATACAAAATGTGATGAGAAAAATGAGAGCCAGTTGTTAAACTTAACAGAGCAAAATGTTATTTTAAAGAGGAGTTCTCAGGACACTTAGTTTCTAAGGAGGGAATTAGCCCTCATCCTGACAAAGCAATCAAAGAGCTAAAAGAGCTGACACATGTTAAAGAGCTTAGACAGGTCTTGGGGATGATTAATTATCTGAGCAGGCAAATCGCCCGTCGTCTGAATGATCTGTTACGGAAGGATGTTGCGTGGGCGTGGCTCAATCCACAGCAACAAGTGTTTGACAAGCTAAAAGAGTTCATCTCAGTCACCCTGCTTAATTTCTATGAAATTAGCAAGCAGGCTATTGTTAGTGCTGACGCAAGTCAGTATGGCCGGGGAGTGCATGACGAGCACTTGGTGGGCATAAGAAAAATTAATAAATAAATGTGTGGCCTGGAAATTTCCTGATTGTTGACCGATCATAAACTGTTGGTTCCGCTCATCAACAACAGGAGTATCATTTGATTAAAATCGGAAGCTGGCTTACCTCCATGCCTTACGTACAGCCCGCTTGGTCATAAACCTAGTGCAATTTTGAATGTGTAAATCTAGTGATACCTGGTAAACGAGCATAAATTGTAGCAAATTACAACTGTATAAACACACCGGGACAATGCTGTGATGTCATTCAGCTGTACATCAATCCAATTGCCTTTTAAAAGATACCAGTCATCCAAATCAAGCAAACAAACAAATTATATTTTAAAAATCTGTGTGCACCTTTGGCTTATTGTAAGGGAGAGCATCTTCGTCACTTCCTGCTGAGAAAGTAATGGGATGGGTTTATCCCAAAGTTCCCAGTCTGCGTTAAAAAGCTAGATGGTACTTGATGGTTACAAAATGCCGGAGTATAAGCGAAACTCCAATTCGTTGCCAGAGACAATTGTTGAGATTGTCGCGATATAATGTCCGTGCTGAGTTGAACATGGTAAGAGTTTAGTCGTATCCGACTTACCGTCGCGATCTCCAGCCCATTTCTGAACATCCTCGGCCATTTCCGTACCGTAAATTATCTCTGATGGAAAGCGATATAATCGCCTGGATTAACTTTCAATACATGATTGAGATGCATATGTTTATTGTTTCTGTCCGAAGGCTATTCTTATGTTACTATGGTGACGTCATTGGAGTTACATCATTATTAAAATACTTACAGCTGACGAAATTTTTATCCCTTCGGCAGTGTAGTCGATGGACAGTACACGTATCGTTATTCCCATGGCTATGCGATCGTCGATTCTTGAAAAGATAATCGAGCAAAATAAACAGCAGGTGGCCAGGGTTGAACGAAAACATTGAGCGATTTATAAAAAGCTGTGAATTCTGTCAAGCTAAGTGTAAGGCACAGCGTCACGATACACGGAATCCAACACATCTACCTGCCCGGCCATGGCAGACAATTGCGGCTGATTTGTTTGACTTTAAAGGTAGCAGTTACCTAGTTATAGTAGATGACTACTCGCGGAACATAGCAATCGCCCATTTGTTGCAAACTAAATCGAACACTGTTATAGTTAAAAAGGAAAAAGATGATGTCACGATATAGGGCCTACCCGAAACGCTTGTTAGAAAATATTACGGTGCCCAATTCTCTCGAGAACTAAATGGAGCTCTGATAAAGACACTTAAACTAGAGATTTAATTTTTAAATCGCGAGGTTTTACACTTAATTTCTCTGAAAGGGTAGGGAACGGAAGCGAGATTAAACAGTGACATCCCGCCCTTTAGTTCTCGAGTTCTCGCGTTCTCGACCCCGTCCCCCTCCCGGCCCACCCGCTCTTCGGAAAATTACTTTTACACGAGATTTTAAAAACACATCTCGTCTGTTTGTTCCTTTTTTTAAAAGCAAGAACCCGATAACTAGAGGGAGCGAGATTTAGATGTTAAATCTCGCTCTCTCTAGTTCTCGAGTTCCCGCTCCCTCAACCTTCAAAAGATATAACAAACATAACCAAAACACGAGATTCTAACAAACAATCTCGCGGTTTTGTCCTTTTAAAATATGTTTTTGACATGTGAAGGCGCGAGAGAGCGAACTAATAAGGACAAAACTGCGAGACTGTTTGTTAAATACTAGTGTTTTGTGGAAGCTCCCTCGCGCTCGTGTTCTGTAATAACAAACACGCTGAAATTCAGATTTCATATGTAAATCTGGTTGTTTTCAAATGTATTTATCTGAAAGTTGAGAGAGCGGAAGCGAGATTTAACAGTTGAATCCCTAACCTCCTCCGAGCTCTAGTTATCCTTAACACAACTCGAGATAAAGAACGTATTACAAAGTTGTCTCTGGGAGTTTACCTAGAACATCCATGAGATAATTATCGATTTTAATTAATCTACATCCCTGTGTCAGTGGGATTGCTTTTTAGAATTATACATATATATCAAAGCTCCCGGGTTCGAATCCCGGGGGAGGCAAGCAAATTGTTCTCTCTTCATTTATTCAAAATATATATTTTATTCTATATATATGTGTATTTTAAATATATATTTAATACATACTATATATAATAATAAACTCAGTCAAAAAAGAAACTTCTCACTCGTTTGGATGTCAATAAGTTGAACAAACAAGAAAAGTGGTTTTAAATAATAATTAAATTCCATTTTGTACCCACTAAGGACGGTGTATACCATAAAAATCATGTTAATAATGTAACCAGCTCCACCGGAAATGCTACAGAAATGTAAGAGAGTAAAAATGGTAAGTTACAACTTGAAGAAAGCATGTCAATAGCGCGTATGCCCTCCATTGGCGTTCACAACTGCGACCCGACGCCTCCTCATGGATTGAATGATGCGTCTGAACGCAGCTTGGGCGATGCGTCGCCATAATTGAACCAACTTGGCACCAAGTTCCTGCAAATTCTGTGGAGGGTTCCTTACTTGACAGAGTCTTCTGCCTAACTTATCTATACATGTTCTATGGGATTACGGTCGGGAGGCCTTGAGGGCCACTCCATGACATTGATGCCAGCATTCCTAAGAGGTCTGGCATTATCGTGTTGATGTCAGACCTGGGCCATGAGCTGCCATGGGTGACAAAACCTCTGATATGAGTACTTGATCTCTGTATACTGCAGCAGTTTCGTTTCCTTGAACGACCATCAGTCTGGAACGGGCAGGACCATTAAAGGCACCCCAAGCCATAACTCTACCGCCCCCAAAACGTGCCACTTCCTGCACACAACACTGGGCGTTCCGTTCACGGCTTCTCCTCCAAACTCAAACTTTTCCATCAGCGGCTTACCCAAACGAGGTCTGTCTGCTGAGGTGCCAGTTTGTTGGAGACGTGTCCGAAGATCATAGATAGTCCGTCCACTACATCCCATAACCGACGTTCCTGTATTCTGCATGCCAATGGCACGTTCACGTTGAATGCTTGACAGTCGTGGCATTGCAAATCAACGGATAATTTACTGTAAGAACTTGTTTTCCCGAGATATCACTCTACTGTGCTAACGTGGGCGCAATTACACGTGTCTTATAAGGTCACGTGACTAGGAACACAAGGAACCATGCTTTATCCTTCATGTACGAACGGCATGCTTGAGCAGGTCGGAGTAGCTGTGTGTCATGAAGTCTTTGACAACGCATTTACCCTTAATAATAATAATAATATCTGTTGTATTAAGTTTCAAGAAAATATTTAGAAATTTAGAGTGTGAAGTTTCTTTTTGACCGCGTATATAATACAAATATTTTGAAAAAAATGATCGAACCCGGGAGCTTTGAATTATATATATTTGTAAAAGCAATCATATTGGCACAGGAATGTAGATTAATTAAAATCGATGAATCATTTCATATATATATTATATATCATACTGTTTCCGAAGAAAACAACACACTTTTACATGGAAAATTGTATCTTTTCATCTCGGAATTACAGCCTGGCGAACTGACATACATTCTAACGACCTGACTTCGAGCGCAAGTTTCATCATTGGATAAACACATTGCGTGAAAAAAAAGCCGTGAAGTATTAACGCTGCCTGTATATAGGTTAACTATGGAAGATATTGTATAGCCAATTTAGAAGATGACAAGTTGACAACGTGGAAAAACGACAAACCGTCGCACAAAAAGGACAACAAGTAGGCTGCTGTTGACCTAGATTCAACTGCCGTTAAGACCAGGTCATGGTGAAGCGTTTAACTGTGTCAGGCTGTTTCGTTTCAGTTCAACACACGGGCTGTATTTACTGTGACAGATTCGTGGGGGAGAGAAATGGTTGTATACTTGCTGTAGGGTGAGTTGCTTTGATGTTTAGTTGCATTTATACCTGATGTTAAACTCGCTTGACTATATTTATTTAAGCATGCTGCAGTTTTTTTTATACAGTAACTCACTCTATATTTGGTATCGGCCACGCGGCACCTCCGCCCACTAGTTTTGCGGGTCATTCCTTTCTGCACACACTTAGCTATTCTCTACGCTTCATCTGTTTTCGTTTATACCATATCAGGTCGGGTTAACGTGTTTTTTAACAAAGTTATTGTTACAAAGAAGCACTTGCAGATTTTCTCAGCAACCCAAATCTGTACATTCCATTGGCCATGCGATACATAAACAGTCAACAGACTGTAAATTATTAAAATCAATGTTACCAGGCATTCAACAATAGGCTAGGCCTACTTTTCCTCCGCCATGTGCTATGTTTAATTTTTTTTATAGTAATGTCAGCTGCGCCAAATGTTAATGTTTGCATTTAACCGCATTAGAAGCTGGTGAGGGTCCCTTGTATATTTACAATGGATCTATACATAGATATACATGACTTCAGTACAATGTTACTGAAGACTTATTGGAACGGTTTTTTTTTGCAGTATGTCGGAAAAGAAAAAACAGTCGAATAAAAATAAATCTGTTTAATTATGATCACATATTTGTTTATAACATTAACCAGCGACATTTTATGTATGACCTTTTTAATTTTATTATGTTATGCATTTTATAACTGATATATAAATTCATATTTTGAACTGTTGTTAAAGTTGCTTATCAGTTATGTGAAGGAAAACTTAATAACTGAGCAGTTCAATAATATTAAAGCAATTTGCCCAGAAGCTGTGTGGTTGAATGTAACATCAATTGGCGTGCTCTACAGGCTTTGTTCCTGGGATGGATCTATACTTGATTCTGTTGCCAAAGTAATGGAAGTATAGTTATCTGACTGCATTATAGTTGGTAAAGATAATATACATTGTTACCATGGCATTCATCCAAAACTTGACTATTTGTTTAACTTATTTACGATTTGTCCCAAATCTTAGTTGAACCAACCAGACTGCCCACAACTTCTCACTCTCTGAATGTACTGGTCCATCGTACATAGTCAATTCTGGCACTATAAATACCACCCTTCTGTAGTGGACATCACGTTCTATTTGTGATACCACCCTTCTGTAGTGGGCATCACGTTCTATTTGTGATACCACCCTTCTGTAGTGGTCATCACGTTCTATTTGTGACTTGAAAAAGAACACAAGTACCGAAACGTAAGTCTTTTCAAAAGACTCGTTTGGAGAGACGACGAAACTGATTCGCCTGGTTTTGATAAAAAATTAACTAGGAAAAAATGGGATAATTTAGTTAGCAATGATAGCGATAACTCAATAAACGAATTTCAGATGCACGGATTGCAGCAGCTAAAATAAATATACCAAATAAAGCCATAATTGTCAAGCCCCTTGGCAAATCGTGGATGGATAATTACATGTAGCTACGTAGACTCACGCCTAAGCCTTATGTAATCCATATGAAAGCTAAATATACCAATTTGTCCCAGCCTTGCATGATAATTTTTTTTAGAAAAATGCAGTGACGTTGTATCAGCTGTTACAGCAGACAGATCTGAATATTCAGCCAGACTAGATAGATAGATAATACGTCAGAACTTTTATAAGGAAAAGCTGGTGGGGGCTAATTAAAGGTTATACAGAATATAGTGACAAAAGTCAAACCACTAGTATTGTTAATAATGATAATGTGTTCTCGATAATTATATACTAAACACACGAGCTCAGTAACCATTTTGTGAAATGCTCAAGTGTTAATGATAACGCAAATGAACTTCGCAACCCACCTGAATGGCTCATCTTTGGATAAAATTGTTGTTATTCACTGCGTGTTTAACTAATACTCGTAAACCTTAATGTGTGTATAGCAAGTGGCCTAGATAAAATCAGCAATTAACTATTGCGCCACGCAGCCACAGGTTCTGTGTAATCTCGTTCACAGGGCCTGTGGCAAGGACATTAGGTAATGTTATGCCAGTTAAATGGAAGGGAAACAAGCAAGATATAAACACTAATCGGCCTCTTACATTGATAAGTAATGTAACAAATGAAAGGTATTTGAAAAATGTGTATTCAAGTATCTATGTGTGTTCAAGTATCTATTTAACTATATTGGCTAGCTCCAAATAACATCTTGTCTTCCCCATGTTCTTGTTGTCATGTTATAGGTCAAGTATCAACGCTATAAAGACTAGGCCTAGATTTCAAAGGAACGAAGGAACGGCACTGCCATAAAATAATGCCTTCTATACCCAGTTCTCAGTCTCAATATCACATAGGTATCTGGTAACATAACATTTCGGTAACAAACCTTTCCGATCATTTTTCGTCAGTCTTTCACATCAATGTTCAGAAAAAAACGCTTTTTATATCAAACTCTGACAATGAAATATTAACCAGCTTATACAATCGGGATTCCTGGACATCAACTAGCTGTTCATCAACTAGTTTATTTACAATTAGGTCTGTAAAACATTAGACGACAGGAAAGAGGTCCGTGCGGGTTGCTGTGACATTGCTAAGGCATATGACAAAATATGGCATACGGGTTTATTATAAAAATTGCAATGTATTGGAATTAATTGTGAATTACTAGCCTTTTCGTCTATTATTGACATGGGAGATATCAAGCTGTTGTTCTGAAATTAGTACCGGAAGGGCTTTGTCCCGGATTGTTGATTGATTGGTCTTAAACGCCGTACTTAAGGTTATTTCACTCACACGACGGCGTGCCAGCACGGCTGAAGGAAACCACGCTCGACACCACTAGAAACAAACAAAGACAAGACGGGACAAATACAGGACAACGACAGGACGCGATACAGACAGCAAAAACAGATCGGCTTCCTGTTCCCCTTAAATAGTCGTTTATCCCATGTTTGGATAAGATTGGATAAGCAGATTCCTATTTTAATTAGAATAACTCAGTGTTAAATTGGTGGGATACATTTGTGAGATTATACAGATATGTATACCTTATGATTGTGTAACATTGCATATAAATTCGGCTCTAGATTACATAAAATGGTCGTGCTAGCTATGTTAATTGCACCTTGTTACTTCCCCGGCAGCTGCGTTAATATAGACTATTAGCCTGTTCACATATCCTTAATTTTTTGTGAATAAATACATTGTTTTAATTCTGCCGTTTCTGTGTATTTACGAAATTTAAGATATCACGACATAATTTTCTGCTATATTTGTTAGCATTGTTTCTTGTGACAACATTACTAGTTTATATTAGTTTGTTTGTACGACTTAGAGCCAGGAGGAAATCACCCCAGCTATTGTGGAAGACACCTCATAAACTATGAGGTCGCTGGGCCTCTGAGTGCTTGATAATAAATAAAATATTTTATAGACAGAATAACTGGTTAAGTGTGTGACACATACATTGGAGAAAAACAATTAGTGAAGAAATACAAATTTTGCCAAAAATATTGATGTATCCCCATATATTTGTTAGAACATAGACAGGTCCGTATACCGACTTTCAAATTCCTAAGACTCGTTTTTAACATTATACTTCCGGTTGTAAGACTGAACGTCTCTGGCCTAAACCTTTTAGGCTCTCTGCGATACGACCGTCGCTACCAAATGACCGAAGCAAGGAAAATCACCAAACGAGAGAGCGGTAAATTCGCATGTCAACATTATCTAGCTGCCTAGAATCGTACTGTTGTTTCTATTGAATCAGTGTTGATCAGAGGTTAAGATACAAACATTTCATTAATCTTCCCGATATATTTCCAGTCAATTAGTCGTGTGACTTAGTTCTACTCAATGAGCAGAGTAGGCCTAATTCATTCCATTCTGCACTTGCTACATTGTATTTTAAAAAGGCATAAATGTTCCAAATATACCAAAGCAAAATTATCCTAACGTTGACTTAAGTAATAAGTACAAATACATTTGTAGTAACGTTAAAAAAAAATTCTCTGCTGTACCACGAAGTTATCATCTAGGTCTGATGTATTAATTTAGTTACAATTTGCCCAACAACTACCTCAAATTTTGGAGAAATCAACAGTATGTCACAATACAAATGAGCCGTGTTTGAAAGCGAGCAGAATGTCGTTGAATTCCGTGAGCTCTCCAAATGCTGATATTTGAAGAAAAACATAGGTCAGTACCATTTCTGTATTTAGGAACTACTACAAATACCAAGCGTAAACATGAAAGCTGACAAAGCGACATTAGACATACGCTCGTATAACCAACGATCGGCTAACGGTAGCCCACACTGACTGTATCCTCCTATACGCTGGTTCATATAGCAAAGCTTTTCAGATAAAGGCTGCAGAGCTAGGCTCTAGGTTCACTCAAAATTACATTGGTTGATCTGGTCACATGAGCACACATATTTGCAAAATAGCAGAGAAAAGTCTAGACGAAAGAACTGTATGCTAATGTGACCAGATCAACCAATAAAGTTTTGTGTGAGTCTAGAGCCTAACTCCGCGGCCCTTTACCTGAAAAGCTTTTCTATATAAATCAGCCGATCGCTGGTTATACGAGCTTCTTTTCTTCGTTAAATATGAATAGTTGTCGCTAGAAAGCACCAATACGTCTACCATAGGGGCCTTGACAAAACGTGTTTTCGCAACTGATGAAAGTGTTTTTTTTTTCTTACATGTTGTGGCAAATGTGTATACCAGTTTTGTCACATATTTTTATTTACAGGCAGATGGGTCTGATTCTGTCCGTAGTTAGGTAGAAAAGTGTCGTAAAATTTGAAAAGAAAAACCCCAACAAAACAAACAAGAATGCATGCAGTCAAATTTTGATTTCTTTATGTTAACTTGAAAACTTCTTGTGAAATTCTAATCAAACATTGTATGAATGTTTCATTTGACAAGACGTCACTTGGGATTGGTTTTGGGATATGTCAGCCTACATGTGGCGCCACCTTTGGCAAAGTTTCAATTTCGTTTCTTTATGTTAATTTGAAAAACTTCGTGTGGAATCGGAATCAAACTTAGTATGAGTGTTCCATGTGACAAAGACGTCTCTTGGGATTGATGTTGGTGTACATTGACCTACAGAGTGTGCCATCTGGTGGCAAAGTCTAAATTTGGTTTCTCTATGTTAATTTAATAATCTCTTGTCAACTTTTTGGTTCTGGACATTATTTTGAAAACTGTTTAAGGAATTCAAATCAAACTAAGTTAATATTAGTGTGCCCTTTGACAGGACTTGTCAAGATGTCCTATAGGATGTTTGGTGTATTCTTGTCTAGAGATGCTGTCACCTGGTGGATTCTATTCAAACTCGATCTTAATATTCCACGTGGCAATACTTCTTTGGGCGTATATTGCGACTCACTTGATCTCTGGTTTATTTTGTCCGAAGAATGACAGAAGTTTCTAATGCTGTTATCGTCAAGTATGTCAACGTTTGTCGAAGAACACTGGCATACTTGTATCGGAAAGAATGATAATATATGTCCGACACAGTTGTAACATTATCGAATTATCGAATTGTTGAAGCAAGCAAGCCTGCCAGCCTGAAATGCTATCACGCATTGATATAGAATCCCTGCCCCACCAGAGTGACTGATGTTACACTTAAGTCTTTATGCCTACAAAATGCCAGTGTTAGGCTTTTGTCTTTTTTGATCTTTTAAAACTGTACCAATTAAGATCGATCATAATCGATCAATGACAAGGACGGAACCAATTTCATTGCCAAAATTAGCGTAGATTTACGGGCTTCCTTAGTTTCGGAGCATCCGGGGCCCAGGCGGCACCTAGACACTCGCGTAAAAAG
>JAVFBW010099165.1:0-16626 GCA_034783835.1 Mopalia ciliata
CTGTATTTGTGTCCGTCGTCATATAAGTGAAATACCCTTGAGTACGACTTTAAACAGCAATCAAACAAACAAATCAGTGCCACTCTATCATGTCTGACAGCTGAGCTGGGTGGCTGGGAAAAGGGTACAACACATTATTTATATTAGTTTGCCATATAGTTAATATACTTGTGTGGAGTGGTTTCACTAGATTTAAAACAAACAAGATAGCGACTGCTATTCTATACATTTTACATGTTCGAAAGCTTAGGAAATTAAAATGTATAGAATAGCAGTCGCTATCTTGTTTGTTTTAAATCCATATAGTTAAAGCATAGATTCCTTAAGTTTGAGTTCTTGACCCGAAACCGTTGTATTTGTGATGTCATTATCTTGTGTTATGTCAGGGGTTTTTATAGACAAAATTTTTTTATCAAACTAAATTTGATAATGCCTAAAACCCAATATTTTTAGCGCGCCTTCGGTGCACAAAATGCAAAAATACTGAATTTTACTAACTTTTCATCATCAAGTAAATAAAACCAACATGTTGGTGGATATGACACTGGATGAACTGAGGAAATCTGTGGGTCATCCACTGTTAATTCTGAATTGTATAGCTTGCCAGAGGCCAAAAGAAACCAAAACTCAATTTTTTCTAACAAAACTGAATATCAAATTTAAGAAAAACTCAATTTGGAGTTATTTTTCATCGGGGTATTACCGATGAAAAAGTGTCTATAAAAACCCCTGATTATGCAGTTGTTTGGTTGATGCCAGAGATAATTTCTCCGTCACCCATTGGTCAGGTGCGGGTAGTCGGAGGGAGCTCATGTTGCCCTGGTGCTCTCTGAGCTAGAGGCAAAGTGATCATATAAGTGAAATAGCCTTGAGTATGATGTTAAACCCCAAGGACGGCCATCCGAGTGAGATAACCTTATCTAACAAAGAAACATGCCTAAAATATGCTATTTCACCGTTTCAATATTTGGCCAGTCATGATACGGCTTAGTTGTTAATATTAAGTTGTTAATTAATTAGAGGAGGAAAAGAAAAAAAAACTATACAAAATGGTTTGTGTATGGGATAAGTTTTATTTATTTTTTATCAAGTTGACATTGCTATCTATAGTGAGAAGTTAATAGTCATCTGGCTAGTGTGACAGAAAACTTGAAACATTCATAAATTGGTCAGCTGTAACTATTTATCTTATTCTCCACTGATATGGTATGGTTGGATTTTTTGTTTATCTTCCTACACTTCTGATGAGAATAAACATGTGCTGGAGTTGTGTGAATGATAGCATATTCTACCCTGCTGTGTCCTGTGCTTTCAAAATGACAACAACAACAATTACAATATTTGTTTGATGATTGTTAGTATGTGATTACTACAGAGCTCTATCACTGTGGAAATGTTTATAACAGCTACTTTATGAACAGATATTTCTTGGTGAAAACAGTTCCAAACCATGCATATTGTACCTGATGTATAAGCATGATGCAAGACATCTTATAGTTGAAGCATTTCTGATAAATCCAGAATCAATTATCTAAAAATTAGTTTTAAATACATTTTTAACTTGAACGTTCACTTATGATTCAGTCAAATAAGTAGAGATAAATAATTTACGCTATTGGAACTTATACCATAACAAAGTCAGACCAATGTGGTTTTGTTCACAAATGATTAGAACAAGTTTAACACTAACAGACAGAATCTCTGATATTTCTGTAGTTGAAGATGGGTTAAAGTTTTAATCCTGGAGAATTTCTATATTTAAAACATAAGACCATTGATAAATTGTAATATATAGTCGGCTGTGAAAAAATTTTAGAATAAATTACTCGAATAAATAATTGTTGAAATAGTAAATAAACAATATATAATATATAAAAAAACATGTGGGTTATTGATTCCACAATATTAGCTTTCTTGACTAGATATTTCTGTATAAATAGTGAACATAATTGTTGGGTAACAAATGCAATTAGTGACTTGAAAACAAAAAGACAAACATGGTAAGTCACCATGCTTTATGTGTGTGTGTGTATAATGGTAGTAATCTGTGGTAAGTCACCATGCCTTATGTGTGTGTGTGTGTAATAATTGTAATCAATGATAAGTCTCCATGCCTTATGTGTGTGTGTGTGTGTGTAATAATTGTAATCAATGATAAGTCACCATGCCTTACATGTTTGTGTAATGGTGGCAATCAGGGGTAACGCTGATAAATCACTGCCTCATGTGTGTGTGTATAAAAGTGGTATCAATGGTTAGTCTCCATGCCTTATGTGTGTGTACAATAGTGGTATCAATGGTTAGTCTCCATGCCTTTTGCATGGGTATGGTAAAACTCGTAAAGCTTTATACCTTATGTGTGTGTGTGTAATAAGGGTAAATAGAGATATTGATGGTAAATCACTCATGTGTGTGTATAATAGTAGAGCTCAGTGAAAACAATTTTTAGATACCATGCCTTGTGCAAACCTGCCTACCAAGTGAATTCTAGAGTATTCTGAACACAAAAACACACAAATAATCCATCGAAATACACACAGAAATTAAATGGCTATGCTATGTTGTAACACAGAAATACACATAATTCAAAGAAATTACTCATAAAACAAACAAATTATTACACATACATTTCTTCTAGGGTAGGCAGCTCTGCTTAGGAGTGTGCACAATAGTAGTAATTATGGACCACCAGAGTTAAACAACTTCCTGTTTTCTTTTACGTCCGCCAATTAAACCAATTCACAGCCACGGCTAAGGACTAAGGCAATTTCAGCAACATTAACATGTAATTGGTATAAAGTTCATTCATGTGTATCAGTATTACAATTATGACAGTTATCAATCACAAAATCTTTTACTTGAAGCTTTGGCTACCTCAATAGTAACATTTATACAAGTCAAGCTGATAGAATAAATTACAAGTACATCACTGGGAATTTTACCTCAAACTTCCATCATTGGTAATCACACTTCAAAAAGACATACAAAACATTTTCTTAATCCCACAACAATGAGGATAATCAAGGACTCTAGAAAAATAGTGCTCCAATAAATGTGTCATTAAAGCCAGAAAATGTTGTCCGAGGATCACCAACTAACACAGTAGTTTCTAGGATTGATTAAACGATGGATTGCTGATCTTGATGTGATCTACTGATGTCATCCAGACTGGGTGAATAACAGTTCTGTTCTGTTAATCCTACTAAAACTTCAGGGATCTCCACTGGTGGCTCTACCTCCAGTTCAATTCGGTCTGGGAGGAGGACCTCAGCCTCAACTGTTGAGCTATAGGCCCTTTGACCAGATTGCCTGTGGCGTTTGTGGCGTTTACGTGTCACTTTTCGGCGTGCTTCAGGAGGGTTAACATCAGAATCACTTTGAGTCTCTGAATCAGCCTGGGTACTCCGGTGACTAAGTGTTGGGGTTGGTAAGTACAAAATTGGGGCTGGGGGTAATATAAGTTCATCAGGAACGGTCTCTCCATTCTCAAGAATCAACTCTGTTGGCATTTGTATCACGACGCCAGGCGTAAGTTGCATTTCATTTGCCACATATACTTCCAAGTCCTCATCAAAAGTGTTCAACCTTTCTATTGTGTTAGATAGATTATCGTCAGAGTTACTAGATGCTGTGACAAAGTCTGCATCACTTCCTGAGCCACTAGATGGCGGGTCGGCCTCCAGAAGGTATGGTAACTCACCGATAGGTTCAATAAACACTTCAGAATCAAACAACATGGATTCAGCTCGTACACAGTCCGTTTCTATCACAGTTTTACAATTGTCTAAGTTCATTGTTTCCAGAAGTTTTATAAGATGTTGCTGTTGAAGTTTGTAGTTATCTCTTAATCTTTCCAGCTGGAGAGAGCCATAGTCTCTGATACGTACAATTTGTGTATTATAATTATCCCGAAGTCTCTCCAGACGATTTGAACTAAAATCCTTGAGTCGACCCACATGGGTCCCATAATGATCACGAATCTTGTCCATCTGTTGAGCACAGTTCTCTCGGATACGTAACATTTGTTGGTTGTAATTTTCACGTAACCTCTCCAGCTGAAAGTGATATTGATCTCTGAATTTTCCCATTTGGTTTGCACCAATGTCTTTGATACGACCTATTTGCAGAGTTTTGTACGCATCCAAGTTTTCCATGATGTTTTTGATAGCTTGTCGTTTTTGCTGATTAATACATCGATTGGCAGCAACCTTGATGCCCCAAAAAATAGTTGCTAAAAGAAAGAAAGAGGCTGCGACACCGAAACCAATGATGAGGCTCATTATCTTGACACCAGCCATTGCCTTATGATCCAGGTGTAGTGTGAACACCAGTGTCATGTTGTCCTCTGGATGTTTGATGATACACTTGTATGGACCCCCATCTTGCCGCTGGACGTAATCAATGTAGAGAGTACCATCCTCTAGAAGGAGTATCCTCTCAGAGTCTGGTATATCAGAATAGTAAGAAGATGTGTTATGCCAGGGATGGCTGTCATGAAACTTAGCTCCTGGCTGGACATCAGCTCTTGACATTAAATGTTTGATTGCTTTGGGGTGGTGATTATGGTAGACGTATGTTTGCTGTCTTGGGGTAATCCATGTTATCACAGAGGCTGGGATGGAATAAACATTACATGAGAGGAACGCGGATGATCCTATTGGATAGTGTACATTAGTTATATTGGTCAGAATAATTGGAGACTCACAGGTCAGGTTCTCTTTTTTGATGTCCAACAATCTTATTTGATCAGAAGTTCCAGGTAGGATACAGACTAAAGTCTCTGGTTCCTCAATCAGAGATTGTGAAGAGGTAATCAACTCGTTTATCCAGGTAACCTCACAGTCACACCTTAGGGAGTTATCTCTCAGGTACAAATGCTCTAGGTTCGGATTGTTTTGGAATGTCATGTCTGGGAGGGATGATATGTTATTATGACTTATGTCCACTATTTTCAACAGAGTTAAACCATCAAAAAGTGAAGTGGGCAAGTAACTTAGTTGGGGATTGTTACTCATGTTAATATACATAAGATTTATTAGGGGCTGTAAAAAATTAGCTTCGATATGGTCTAGATATGGACAGTTATCGATGTAAAGGGTTTGAAGATAAGCGACATTATGAAATAGGAGAGCCTCGATTCTCTGTATTGGATTGTCCCCAAGATGAAGGACCCTGAGCCGAGGGCAGTTAATAAACATGCCTGATGTCAAAGCTGTCAGTTTGTTATGTGATATGTTTAATTCTTGAAGTGTTGAACTGGACAATCCTTGTGATGATATAGTTTCCTGAGTTTCAATAAAGTTATTTGATAAATCTATATGTAAAATATTGGTCAAACTATCAGTGCAGCCCTTGAGTGTGTCAAACGTATTAGTTAAAGTGTTTCCCTGAAGATACAGTTCTTCTAGGGAGGAAAGGCCACTAAACACGTCAGCTTCTAAGTAGAATATACTATTTAAACTCAAGTCCAAGACTCTTAATTCTGAGAAATGCATAAAGGAAAAATTACCAACAATCTCTATTCTATTATTAGATAGATTTAAGAAGTTTAAGTGGATTAAGCCATGCCCTACACTTTGATCTATTCTGGACAGGTGGTTGTTTGACAAATCAAGGCTTTCTAAATCTGTCTGGTTGTCCAGGGAACCAGTGTTAATTATAGAGATCATATTGGCCGTTAAATTGAGTGACTGTAGGTGTAATCCGAGAGTAGTGAATAGATCAGCTGGCACCTCCTCTAATAGATTATAACCTAAATCTAATTTCTGTAGAAGGGGGTAGTGAGCTGTGTGCCCTGATAGTCCAGAGGCAATTGCTGACCCTGTCAGTCTGTTGTTCTGTAAATCTAGTGTGGTAATATTAACAGAGAGAGATTGGGGAATTTCTTCCAATCCTCTGTCAGCACAAATGACATCCTTATTGTCTACAGAACACCAACATACATCTGGGCATTGAGCATTTCCTAAGACTGGGTTATGTAGTGAGAATATAAGGATACAGCTCAAGTAATATGATGTCCGTATGATTGCATCTAACTCCATTCTGTTATAGTCCCCAATAGGTGAGAGCACTAAACCTTCATATACACATCTTTCTCTTATTCTACTGTAATAGTTATCAGTTAGGACCCAGGACCTTCAGATACATGTACACATCTCTGTAGGGGATCTGTCTGTCTCTCCTATGGTTTATGTACTGCTGCATCTAGGTTTGGCTCTGCAATAAACAAAGGCATATAGAGATAAGACATGGTAAAAATAGCTGTAGAGACAGTGATAGTTAACATGTACACCAAAGCATGTGTATGTCTTAAAGATTATTTAGTACCAGTTCATTCAATTTAATGGAAAATAATACATATAGTACTTAACACATAGACAACTCGTTAGACCTGACCAAGCACAAGAAGTTCTGCTCAGGTGTTGTTCAGAGGTAATGGGGTGTCTGTACCCTTAAGCTGCATGGAGTCTGGTGTCTTACACCTATTCAGTCTATTCCTATCATGTCACTAATTTGAGCCTCTGCACTATGTTGAACCTAATCTACCCTAACCTCCTACTTGGTTGAATTACGACGACAAGCAGAGATGTAACGTAAATAGTTCATATAAAGTGTTCAGTATACTTTGCAATACTGGTTCCTCTGATCACTAGTTATACATGTAGCATTAATCGGTTACACAGCTCACTTCATTTATACCTGATTTCCAATTAATTAGTCGAACACTGATCCAGTTGTAGGACTGTCTAGTAATAAACTGGAGTTAAGTTAATAAACAGACTATGCGAAGGGGATGTACCAGCATAGGTAGAGAGATATGTCCCAAATACTGCTTTCGTTTATAAGAGTTGTTAGCTGTGCTACATATGTATCTAAGTCCAAATGGTAACCTACATGTACATATGTTGATGTTGGTTGATAAGATAAGTTCTGGGGTTCTGAACTTTAAACATCCTGTCTCTCCATCATTTAACCAGGTCATTTTGGAAGGCTTCCTAACTTCATATCAAACCAGAGAAAGTGTTTTAGTCTAGGTGTACCTGATATTAAACACAGCTCGGTTTGCACTACTGGACTTGCAATACAATACACTTACAGCCAAGTACTGTACTCAGCCTCCATTACAAGTCTAGTCAGATATAGCTCACTGCTACAAGTAGGATCATGTGTTTGGGTCATGTTAAACTTGCTTCTAAGTACCCTTCTGCTCTTGTCTGTATTATGTGATATAACTTAGCCTTTCTTTTATCAGTTCATTCAATCTCTTCAATAGTTTTCTTCACAATTTGTTTTTTCAGATAAATTTGACTTTGTCATCCTTTTAGTCTATTTGCCATAGTATAAAAAGTTGTCCAACATATTTAAAAATTCTTGTTGAATAATCAAACCTGTATGGGATAGAGGATTTTAATTGGATGCTTATATTGATTAGATTGGGCAGGTGTAATAAATGCCAGGTAAGTGTTTGAGTGTGATGGTTGTTAGGCTGTGTGAGTTTAGTGGCAGGTTACAGAGAGTCATCTGTTCAAGAACTGATCAATGCACAGACTGTTGACAGCACTGTGTGAATCACTCTGCTTACACATGAATACATCAATCTTATAACAAAACATGTATCCATGGTGATCTGTGGCTTATTAATTATAAACATTTAAGTGGAAGAAGAAAATCAATGTGTGTTATTAGTTGTGAATGGTAGTGACTAGATCAGCCGGTACCCGTATTATTCTCTCCAGAGGAATCCTGGCTGATTACCAACTGGGAAAGGGACGCTATAGAAGCATTCTGTCACATCATAGCTCAAGGAACCAACTCACCCTTTAGTTATATGATGATTGTAGGAGATTCACCCCTTACAGAATTGATCACAATGTTAGTCACATTGCTCTGAAATATAGCAATGGCCTGATTATCTGCTAGCATATTTGTAATTTGGTACTATAATAAACTGATCATTTTGAACCAAATTCATTTATTTTAAAAAAGGTTACTGTTTTAATCTGGGTAACAATAATATTCCTGAATTAGTCCTCCGATGTTATAGATGCAGAAAATGTAGTGATTTAAAAAATACGTACACAGATCCATTTTTGTTCAGTACCTGAAACAACCATTAAAGCATATACCCTGTAATTGGATGTTTCATTATAATTATATATATAATTATTCATTTTATTTATATATATATATATATATATATATATATAAATATATACAAGATAAGACTATGGCATAGATGGGTTGTGTTAACTGCTTACATTTGTAATGAGTGCGGAGATGTCCTCTGTATGCGGTCATGTCTGATTAACTCATGCTTCATTTCTCTCCTCCGTGATGGAAATGTGCGTCAGGCCTGCTATCAAGCCTGGCAATCAATACATGGTTAGGACAAGGCAGAGACATTTCCACAAATAATAATCACACATCTCTATGTGATGATTTACTGCAGTTTATCTCAATGTTTACGGTTTTTCAGTTATATGAAGGTGTAAACTTGAACAGTAATTACTACAAAAAACATAACCAACAAATATGAAATGTTTTTTGCAAAATAATAATCCGCCAGTGCTCAAATAAATTTTTCATTAATGTATTTAGTGTCTTTGTTAGATTTAGTGCTGAATCAAACAAGAAATCTACAACTGCTTACATGTATGATTAGCAGCTTGGAGACTTTTTCAATGCTTCTAGCACTCGTTTTCCTTAATTTAAAACTTAACTTAATTTAGGGGGAAAATTGTTTGTATATAGATTTATTTAAGCACACAATGTTCTGTTACTAGACTCTTTGAGAGCTGTTAATTATAAATATATTTCTGTCACAAAATAAAGCAATACCACTATACGGTACAAGTAGATACAGAGTCGTGGTATTGGAACTAGATTGCAGGAGATACTCTATGTGGTATCCTGGGATGATTTTATGTTTACCACTTTGCAGTCAAAACATGCTTCACAAACCTGTCCATCAAATAAAGGCTCTATTTATTATCTCTTCTCTAGTTGTCCTGAAAACTGGGCATTTTTTCCTCTATTGTGTCCAGTTTTTACCCATTTGACTATTTCACCAGTGACAACATGAATAAAATCACTCAGATAAATTTATTTACTGACAAAAAATCCAGAAAATAGCTGCAAAGAACTATTTTCTTGGTGCCGCATTAATACAGACACCAGAACTAAAACCAGTACTGTTGTCTTAAAACATGATAATGCTAGTTCATCACTGAGTAATAGATATTCCCCGTTTTTATTCAAAATATATTTTGGCCAGTTCAGGCTGAAGTAGTATTTTGTCCAGTTAAGACTGTAGTGTTTTCATGACAGCTGGTCTGGGTGTTCCTGTGTGACTAAAGTCTGTAACCTGTTCTAAATAAGTACCAGATTAAGATAGACGGCCACCTTCTACATTTGTCTACATACAAGTAAACTGTCTGCAAACAGCCAGATTCAACCCAAGGAATTGAATGTGTTTTTTGCCTGGAAGTTCTGTCTGTGATCAGTCAGTGTTGACACAAGGCAGTAGCATAATGATACACATAAGGATGGTTGGTTCTTCATGATTGGGATCCCCTGGCTATTGGCTTAGGGCAGTTTGTTTCATGAGTACCAATAATGTCTTTATATACATGTAGTAGCACTGGAGTAAAAATTACTTTTCTAACATTATGGAAACGCTTTATATCTTGGTTATGTTAGTCTCAAATATTGTTTTGCCTATAAATGATGCTTTATCTTACTAGCCCAATCATAACATTTTAACCCAGGTTAAATCTAGGCATGTTTAGGCTCTAAGCTGGTTAAACATAAGGACAACATCTAAAAGAGCTCCAACTCAGCTTGGACATTTGTCTGTTCACTTGGGCTGACTTAAAGCTGGTTTAGATTTGGAAGCCTCACATTCACCCTACATGTATGTGTCATTCTGAAACTTTTGCACATCTTTTAAGCCAGCTCCATTCACATTCACATGTTAAGCCAGTTTAAACATTAACACCAGCTTAAAGCCACATACATGTAGAAAGTGGGTGACATTAAACTGGCTTAAAACCACCCATGTGCGTACACAGGCAACATCTAGCTGGCTCAAAACCACATTGAGGGTTGCACTGGTTTGAATGTGGCTGATTGTCCTGGTTGTTTAGTGCTAACATTTAAGGTTTGTTGCTTAACTAATGTTCATTTGGCTTCCTTCTACACAAAATAATTGTTTACTGGAGCTAGTTGATTTCATCATGTATAATATTCTGTGTAATTTCACAGATACACAAATATTTTTGTGTATCATTTATCCTTATGATAGGGAAAAGGTTACAAGCTCGTTTATTTCATGTCTCAAAATTCATTTTGTTTGATTTTCATTGTATAAGGTGATTAAATGCGGCATTCAAAATTAGTTATCAAGGACAGATTTTTAGATTAAACTTCATTTTGGTTACTTTATTTTTCAAACAAAACAAGCCTACTTTTTAATTAAATATATCAAGCATAGCAATGGGATTATCAAAATACAATTAGCCAATGATAGGAGACTTACTTATATTCTGAGTTCATTCATGTCCTGGGTTAATTTCACTACTCACTTAAACAGTTGTGTACATGTCTTGATTTCTGGGTTATCTCATCAACTTTGGCCTATATTATAAACCACTTTGCTGCTCATAAACTGTATCATGGTTGTATTGTTTAGAACTATGTCAATATATCACTTTATATTATATGGATAAGCTTATAGATTGTGTCACCATACAAGACTACCTTTCTGATAAAACAAGCTGAGAAGCTAAAAGGCCCACCTCCCCCTCCCTCCCCTTAATGTTGAAAACATATTCTCATATTTGAAACCAGTTTATTCCTTCAAAAAAAAAAAAACAGCATAACAAGTTAGGGTGCTTATCAGCTGATTGGTTTGGGCCATTTAGTGGGAAACAATCCCAAATATAGTACAAGGGTAATGAAACTAAATCTTAGAAAACAATCCATCAACTTCTTTTTACATATATTTCCATGCATAATAATTTTTTTATATGGAACAACTTTTCGCAACAAAATGTTTAAATGCGCAATACCAGCCGTGCTGTTTGTAATTTCACTTCGGCAGAATGCAATCCTATACATTATTGCATCAGAAGAAACCTAAAATTAGTGTATCAATTCAAACTGTATTTGTTTTGCTGTTTTGGGTTTTAAACACACACACTGGAATGAATAACAAGATATTTTCCAAGTTTAAAATTAGCCTGTGAATTTGTTCTCAAGCCTTGTGTTCACAACACATACAGACAGATTAATTTATGGAATGGTGGCTATTTTGTTTTATTGAATTTGTGGATACCTTATCTTTTGACTTATAAATTTATGCAATGGTGGTGATATTGTATTGCGGAATGTGGTGAAATGCTATCCTTTGTCTAATAGGAGGCAGTTGAATTCCAAATTTGAAGTTAATTGGTGATTTTTTTCCCCTGAGTTGTTCACAACACATAGACATAGGTGTGTATATTGGAAAATAATGCAATGGCAGCCATTTTCTTTTACAGAGTTTGGTGAAATGCAATCCCATCCATCATAACAGGATGACTGATATATTCAAAGTTGGAGTTAATCCGTGAATTTATTCTCTACTGATATGTCTTAACAACCACAGGAATAAATAGTATAAAATTATACCTTATCCACCATTTTGATTTATGGAATTTTTATGGAATGTGATCCAATCTGATGCCTTAGAAGGAG
This sequence comes from Mopalia ciliata, assembly GCA_034783835.1. Lineage (NCBI taxonomy): Eukaryota > Metazoa > Mollusca > Polyplacophora > Chitonida > Mopaliidae > Mopalia > Mopalia ciliata. The sequence continues at coordinate 11,737 of JAVFBW010099165.1, forward strand.
GAAGCTACATATTCTTACCAAGGTTGAAGTTAAACTGTGAATTTGTTTTCAAGCTAGGGTGTTCACAAACATTTGTGATTGGCGGATGGACTGACACCAACTTAGTAGCTTGAAAAAGTCAATGCATCCATGACTACATGTCTTATTGTTGATCCTATAGGAAGTGCTGTTCTATTTTCCTGCCTGTATCTTAGGGGTTAGTATTAATCTCAGGTCTGTTATATTGATGAGTCTGATACACTCATATACCTACATTTGTATGTAAGCTTATAGGAGGAAAATTACTCATCTCATTTCTTAGCAAAGAAATATCAATAGTTGGCAGATGATAATGAATGCTGTGTCAAGTTGCTTGGGCCAGGATTCTGTATTGTCTGGGAGAAAATGGCTGGTTAACTGTGATGTACAAGAGCTGCTTTTTGTCTCCTTACTTTAATGTTCATTTCAAACCATATGAACATGAAATCTATTTTTGTTTTATTTTTTTGCTTTCCTCAGAAGAGTGAGTTCTGTTGGAACATGCCATCTATCTGACTGTTTGTGCCCACTTATTCTGGGTGTTTAGCCGAATGGTGAACATGCATCTCAATAAGGGGTTAACTTTAAACCCATGCTTTTGTTGAAAGATTCCAAGTTTTGATGAAAATAAAAGCATTTAACATAAATGAAGTGGTATAGTATGTATAAGACTATTAAACATGATATATACATATGTGCCTGTAGTGGTCCTATGTATTTTATTGATGCATTCACAGCTGTTTGCTCACTTATGTTCATATATGTATGAGCAAAGTGATGTCCTGTTTTTGTTGTGGCTTAATCTATCACCAACTCTTTGGTCACAAGCACGTATTTACACTGAAATAACATTAGTCTCTCTATCAACATTTATACACACATTACAAGTCTAAACAGTTTACATTGCTGGGTATAATCACAAAAAACATATTTGTGCAATAAATTTAAACAAAGTAAGTAAAACTGCCATAGCCAAACCCAATGGCCTGCTCCTCAAAGCAATAAAGGATTAGAAGAAATAAGAAAGAAATAAATAATTTAAATGGTTAGTTTCGAAAATTGATTATATATTAATACAGGTTATGGGAGTCGCTTCACTCTATATATACCATGTGTATCAGAAAGCGGTATTCATTTGTGGCTAATAGTGAACAAAATGAGGCTGTTTTGTGTGAAATAGTGTATTTAGAGCATACTGTTGCACTCCTATTTATTAATCTTATTGGAAATTTACAGCTTCATTTTTTAAACTCTATAATTACCATATAATGCTAGAGCTGGAACGATAAAAAATCTGCAGTTTTTGACTTGGATAGAAAAGTGTCTGCATGTTGCTGTGTGGCCATTGAGATTGAGTCATTGCACAGAGCTTTGAAGTCCTGGACAATCATTTGACATGGTGTGGTTTCGAATCATCTGGTTAATTACACTCTTGTCATAGTTTTGCTCAAAATGATTATATATCATAGAGTCCAAGAGAACATTGATTATTCTGGTTGTTTCTGCTAGCTTCTCCACCACCTGGTACATGTGTTGACTCAGTGCCGCTTCAGATTGTAATGACATTCTATCATTTATAGCTGATTTTATAGTCTTGTTTTCAAATGGGTCAGATTAGTGTTATTATATGGAAATAAACACTTGCCTATATAAAAGCCAGGTTTGGGAAATCTACCCACATGTAGTTTTTAAACATTAAACTTCTATTTGTGCTGAGGGCCATAAGGGGGCCAGATATTGCCCAGGTGCTCTCAGAGCTGAGGGACAACATGAAGCCAATCTGTCTGTGATCTCTTTCTATTACATCCGAGTTGTTTTTGTTTGTTGCTAGTCTAAGGGAGTTTAATATTGCCCAGGTGCTCTCAGAGCTGAGGGACAACATGAAGCCGATCTGTCTGCGATCTCTTTCTATAACGTCCCGAGTTGTCTTTGTTTATTGCCAATCACCTTGAGAGTGGTGTTCTTCAAACGTTGGCCTAATCGTTTTGATGTGAGTGAAATTACCCCTTCAGTACAGCGTTTTACCCCAATCCAACAAACAAACAATTTGGATTTGCAGGTGGGTTAGACATTCTATATATTCTTGTACAGTTTGCAATCCAGTTTATGTTTATTTGCTGTCCATAGCCACTGTAGTTTACTAGGCTGCTCATAGCACTACTGAAATCCCCAATATGGTGCTCACAGCACTTCTTCTTGGTTCTCCACCAAACTTTAGCAGTGCGTACTCATGCTAAAGATACAATACTCTTGAGTACAGCAATTTGCACCAATTAAATAAATGTTTTAAATGTAGTTGCATCTCTTTTCTCTCTGTAGCTAGTGAGCATTCTACCTGATCTGCTGTTATCACTTATACCACTGTAGGTGATTTACTTCAGAAAAACATTAAAACAAAAATCGATTTTTTTAATAGCTCATTCAAACTGGAAAATAAAGGCCATTAATTTTGTTTTATATTAATTCTTTATATTTGAAAGCTATAGCACTGTTGGAGTAGCCAGTGGTCCCATAAAAAAGATAAGTGTATACCCTTTAGCTAAGTGTTACACAACAATTTTTCAATGTAACTGAGTTTAGTTGGAGACTCCTAAGAAAACAACTGTACACATGTAGACGCAGATGTAGTTGGGGAGTAAGTTGTGTAGCACTAGGAGAGCCTACTGCTAACACCTGGAGAGAAGATGTAGTTGGGGAATAAGTTGTGTAGCACTAGGAGAGCCTACTGCTAACACCTGGAGAGAAGATGAAGTTGGGTAGTAAGTTGTGTAGCACTAGGAGAGCCTACTGCTAACACCTGGAGAGAAGATGCAGTTGGGGAGTAAGTTGTGTAGCACTAGGAGAGCCTACTGCTAACACCTGGAGAGAAGATGTAGTTGGGGAGTAAGTTGTGTAGCACTAGGAGAGCCTACTGCTAACACCTGGAGAGGAGATGTAGTTGGGGAGTAAGTTGTGTAGCACTAGGAGAGCCTACTGCTAACACCTGGAGATACAATGATATTGACCTTAAAGTAAACCTCTGAACTGACATAGTTTGATTTCACCTGCCTGGGGCACTGTTTACTGAGGTTAAACTATTTCATGTAGAAAGATGCCTAGTGAATTAAACACAGCAGATGTAAATTGCTATTAACCTGGTTTTTCCCTGCAGGCTGTAATTGTTAGCTCTTCCTCTGCTTATGTTCTGCGTAAGGCCTAGTGCTTCGTGTAACTTATTCTGGCCAATTATAGCTATTGCTAACTTGAACTACTATATATATATTGACTGATGACAACCATCAATCAACGGATCATGGACAGGACAGTCATTGATTGATATACATTTAGAAATAATGTGTAGTTTTGTACAGAGACTAAGCAATAATTTCTTCCCCAAGACAATGAGTTTCTATCATTTTGTGGGTTTAATCTATTGTCCAGTATTGCTGTCACAACAACAACAACCTAACCTTCACTTTATTGTCCTAAAAAGGTATTGCCTTTGTGAGCTTGGCAATAAACAACAATCAATCAATACAATTCATATTGTCTGATTGTTGTTTATGTTTTCGGCCAAGCTTGTGGACAATATTTTTAAGAATACTCTTACACATGTATTATCACACTAAAGACATAATCTTGCATAGAAGAAATAGAAGTATACCCATATCTACATTAGTTGTTGTGTCTGCTTTATTTATGATCCTTATGGTCACATTGATCGCAGACCTCAAGTGGAGATTCAATATTAATGTTTTGAAGTATAAGTTTTGTAATTGCGTTCTAGGTAATAAATTTCTCACAAATATAAATTAATAAATCAATAGTTAGCCCTACACGCCAGTACATAATTTTTTTAAAGATTTGACTAAGACATAAGATTTGACTAGAATGATTGTTACTGCTACTTAATCCATAAGATGACCTTAGATTATATACCTGTCCTATTACCTGGTCCACCAAACAAAGATGACCTGTTTTCCTGGGCTATTTACAGGTAGCATTAAGTATCCTATCTACTTACCGAAAGGTGTCTGAAGGAATGTCATCAAATTTCAGCTCTTTACAGTGCTGTTTCTTAGAAGGAAGCTGCACTGTTTTCTTACATCTAGATAATCTGTATTGCAGTCTGTTTAGTTTTCCTTAAATGATGGTGGATGTAGTTGTCAAGAGGTTCTATCTATACATACATTGGTGAGACACACAGTAATGGAGAATCTTATAACATTCACCCAGATAAACATAATAGAGGTGGACTGTTAAAGTAGACTGAGTAAACTGGCCGAGTGTCTTTGTGTGTAGACTGAATACCACAGAGCACACTGCTGAAGCCCTGTAAGACAGTCACATCAGCAGCCAGCCACAGCGATGTATTGATTATAACCCTATCCTCCCATAGGATCTGTTGGGCCATACCATTCATGGCCAACAAAGGGGAGTCAGCTAGGGCTAGGCTATTCGTGTTAATAGGAGTCTCACAGGCAGTAGCAGATTTCTCACTTATATTTAACTCATTCTATGTGGTTTGTCAGCTTTCTTATACATTAACAATTTAATGTATAATAGTTTTACATCAGAGCAAAATAATATGTATAATAAGTTGAAAGTGGATCATAAGTTACCAAAAGGTTTATACTTCCAAGAGACTGTTTATCATCAACACTCTCACTCTGTTTTATTATAATGTCTATTGAGGTCACTTAATTCTAAGAAAACCCAATAAGCATATGTCCTATTAAACATGTTAACAGATGTCCCAGGACTGCTTATGGGTTAATTCATTCAGCTGCCTCTATGTAAGAACTTAACCTTTGGCCCCACAGCTCCCTCCCAAACTTTCGTTGAGCAAAAACCCCTGGCACATACTTTAATCGGTCCTTTTGGAGTTTTGAC
>JAVFBW010099253.1:0-16623 GCA_034783835.1 Mopalia ciliata
CAATCAGAATGATCACTATGTAATAGACAGGCACACTTGATCCGGTGAATGGTACATCAAAGTAGGTTTAGTAACCATTGGTGAGTTGATTCATATTCATTGAGTAAACATGCAACTGTTCTTTGACATCAGGCTGTATGAAATCCAAGAGAATTCCATCTACACTGCCGGGGAGAATTTACAAGGTATTAAATATTAGACAAAAATTATATTGTACAACATAATTACATCACATTTACCTCTCTACATAATTAGTTGTATGTGTTGTTGAGAAAATGATTCCATCCCAAAGAATGGTACTGTTTTCACATATTGTACTGCATGAAAGTCTATGTTAGTTGTCGAAATATGGCAAGTTTTAAATCCAAATATTGTTAATATTCTAAGACATCTGTAAAAGACCTGGGCCCGTTTCATACAACCAGCGTAGCTCCCATTGAACAAAACTACCTTGACAATGTAAGATATTCATTACTAGTACTCCTCGCTATGGTATTTATGTTGAATGTAACGAAGATAACTCCATGAAACCAGCCCATGATCTTTCATATTTAACACATCAAATAGCAGAATTTCACAGAAACACTTAGATGCACTTACAGACAAAATAATATAATCATAACAATGCCAAATATATATATATATTTATGTATGTATAATTAGTTTGAATGGTTCAAATAATCGGACAGTTGGTATAATAGTACTTTATACATGTTGGATGACAAAAATAATAAACACAAGTAATTTAAAAAAAAGCACTCTAAAATGAGCCACGTCTATGTTTAAAAAGGGAAAATAAATAATTGAATCTACTCTACTGTATAGATTTATGTACAAGTGCTTTTTATTCCGATCAGTGTTGTAATATGCAAAGTGTAGCCAAACAATAGCAGGCTATAGTAGGGGTAATGCAGATTATATTTACCTGGACCCCCCATGGTTTAAGGATAAAAATGAAAGCTGAATAAATATGTTAGACTCTCCAGTTTATTTGGAGAAAAAAAAAAAAAACAACACAAGAAAGTGTTGTTTTGATGAATGCTAGACGAAGAAGGTGCAATTTCTGACAGAAGGCAAAGTTTACATCTGGAACAATTAACTGCATGGTGTTTAACGTAGTGTACTCCAAAAAATAATTGTGAATTGCTTTGCTCTAATGAAACAATGCTACTCCTCCAGTGTTAACAAAGATTATTATGTGGTTTTCTTGAAAATGAATTAAATCTTTTACGTAAGGTTATTGATTAAATCCAGTGTGTGAGTCAAATCTCAAAACGAGAGACACATATTTTCTTGGAAAAGGCAGAGCCGCAGAGGATTTGCCAATCTAACCAAAACAATTTTAAATTTACACTTTCATTTTAAATTTGAAATTTCGCTTATAAAACGCACTCATTTTTAATAATGGGGAATTAAATATTTACCCCCAAAGTTTGTGCATTGATAGAAAGTGAATAATACCAAAGGGGTCTGAAATAACATAAAGTGCTTCGTTGAAGCGCCAGAAGACCTCTGAGTCTTCAGTATTGAATGGCTACAATTTAATTGTCAGAAAGTGCAATGAAGCTACCGAGAATCAAACAATATATTTATACAAGTTGATTCCTTAATTCAGACAGAGATAAAAGAGACAATTTTAACACGTTGTACATATAAATCTGATACAATGTCTATTATTGACACAGGCTAAATCTAACAAGTTCTCTGGTCTCTAAACATCAGATGAGTGTCTTTACTGGGTCAATTCTGTACCCTCAGTTGAACAATAGAACTGTCTGTTTAAAGAAGAACAATCCAATGGAAGTTACAGGTTTGAAACAAGTTTTAAAACGGACATTCACAGGGGAGATTTTGTAATTACTATTTTGTTTACCATTGAATGTTTTTTTGAATATGGTTATGTAAAGAAACACTGTGGCGACTGTCTGATGTTCAGAGACCGTATAGAAGAGGTCAGGTTCAGGGATAGTAAGGAAGAGAATATAGGGGACCATGACAAAGAAATAGGTTTGGAATTCGGTCCCATTGAATCTGGATATTGTCTCTGTTTCTCTTAACTTGTGTTCCCTTCTCCAGGATGTCAAAGTGGAACAGTCATAGATCTCCTAGTCTGAGAGTCAACTCAAATCCCGGCCCCATTCCCAAAGTGATCTAAGTCTGGACTGGACCTAAGTACCTTGATTTCATCACAAGGAAATAATATTGCATTACAGACAGCTACTCACATAACTTACAAATCCGCTTTGGCTCAGTTTGTTTTGTTGAGATGCATGAAGGACAGTACTGTGTACTTTTAAACTTGATATTCAGTTCAAACTAAGGAAGAGATCACTTTGTGAAATGAGCCCCATTGGATTACAGAAAAAAGAGAACCACACAATATCTGGGTTCTAACAGCAGCCACCTCCCTGGTTTCCCCCGCCACCACCAGAGGGCAGGCCTGAGGGGTTTGCTGGTGAATGCTGAGGTCCTATTTTGATACCATTTGCCTGCATTCAAAAAAGAGTTTATTATAAGACTTGAACTTTTACAAAAAATACATGAATAAAGCCATAATTGATAATTTTATAGGTTTGTCAATTGGAAACTATAATCCCTTAATGTTAATGCGGTCGCTATCTTTGGTGGCCAATAGTTTCATTCTGATTGTTTGATTGGGATGTAATGTCATACCAAAAGTATTTCACTTATATGTGGAGGGATTGCCCACTTCACTCTGTTTCTCACCTAATTAAGGTGGAAAACGGGGAGGAAACGTAATAAAAAAAACACCCTGCAATTTTTTTAAAATTTATATATTCATGTATATAAATAAATATATTTTGATTCTAGCATCTCAGTGCATCAGGGAATGTTGAGTAGCTCAACATGAATTCTTGGTAAGCTAAGATTGCTGTTGACTAAATTGATTAGCATTCTACACTGTGCTTAAGGGTATTTCACTCACATAAAATATACACCACCTGATTGTGTGACCCGATACTACGTTACTAAGGAACAGTAAGCACACATAACAACATCCTGTCGCTTTACATTTAAAGTTTCTTAAAAAAGGGTGTCCAAAATTTAAGCAATGGTTCAAATCAGTGTGTTGAAAGGATGGGTGCACAGCCCTCTGCTTAAGCCCAGGGTCACCAGCACAAGAAGATACTGGGTTTTCACATTTTAGTAAAACACTTCTACTCTTACCTCATTATTAATGTCAAAGACTCCATCTTGAATTTTTTGATAGATTTCCTTGGCTGTGTTTATAAATGCCTGGAAAATAAAACAAATACACTCATGTGGATGTGAAAGCAAGTCATAGCATTGGATTTATGTGCCTTTTTTGTTTGATTGTGGTTAAACACACTGTAAGTGTACACTTATTGTTATTTCACTCACATGATATGGATGGAGGTTTTTTATCAAAATAAATAATTTTTTTAAAGTTCCTAATATACAACCATTTTAAAAATATTTTATCTATTATCTTACAGTAAATGATGAAAAGCATAATCCCTTAGTTAAATTGTCACTTAGTTGACAATGAAAGTTGAATAAGAAAACATACTAAAAATAGCAAGGAAATGTTACTTAATTGTTTGCTTTATTGGGGTTTAAAGCCATACTTAAGGCTATTTCACTCTTGTGATGGTGTTCTATATAATGAAAATGTAATCGCCCAAATCCCTACCTCCAGTGGTACTGGGAACACAACCCACTCTCCCTGGTGCAATGCATGCCACCAGTGCCCACCACTATTTGCTCAACATTTATAAAAGGAGGTGATAAAATTCTAAGGGTATACTGAATCTTCAAACCTTGTCAAGACTTATGTCACTGTAAAATATAAATTGGGCAGATTAATACAAGAAATTCCTAACCTCTTCTACATTAGCTGCTGTTTTAGCAGAAGTTTCCATAAAGATTAATCCATGTTCCCTTGCAAACGCTTCCCCTTCTTCTTTCTTTACCTCTCTTCTGGCTTCCAGGTCACTATATTAAGGAAATACAAATGAAAATGATTGCAATTTGATGGCTTTTTCCACTGTGCTAAAGGATATTTAACTTTAGTCAAAAATAGGTCCTCTCACGTGAATGAAAAAGGAATACAGAGTAACACTCAGGTGCCTGCTTTAGTTAACAAAATAAACGTATACCCATGCCTATCGAATCATATAATACAAAAAAAAAAAACATGTAAAAAAAGGACTCTTTTTAGGAATTTATTTTTCATGTTGACACAGTAGCTTGTCTCTTTGTTATTGTTCACATGACCTGCATTATGTATGTTTCTTTGTTTGTTTGATTGGGGTTTCAAATCATAATCATGAGTATTTCACTTATATGACGAAGGATTGTCAACCTCACGCTATTCATTACCTAATTACGGTTGAAAAAACGCTGCCCCTGCGAATGCCGAGCCACATTGTGTGACTCACTTATATACCTGAGGGTCGACAGACGGACTCAATCCTGTGAATGGTACATCGGAGTATGATTAGTAAGTGCACTCACTAACCGCTAAGCCACGGCTGTGAGCACTGCATTATGTATGAGAACATCTCTCCTACCTTTTGTTTCCAATCAGCATTATCACCATATTAGAGTTAGAATGTTGACGAGCATCTTCCAACCAGGTTGTTAAATGGTTAAATGTGTCTCGTCTGTAAATACAAGGAGACATTAAGATTCAATTGCTGATTAGTTTTAATCATGCATATTTCAATAAAATAGTAACTTTATATAATTTGTGCTTTGATGGGAAACTGAGAAATATCTGTGTATAAAATACCCCACTTTGTAAAAATAAGGTCAGAAGTCAGCAAGGACCCAGTCTGATGTAGATGTAGGTAACATCAAAGAGGTTCAGGGGTCAAAAGTCAAACCAGCTGCTATACACAAAAGAATATACCAAAAGAATATTGAAATTGTACACATTAACCTGCTTTTCATGGCTGGATTTTTTCTTGGTGGAAGATTTTTGTTTATTGATTTCCAAAACCATTGGATAAGCTTGGCTCACAAGCACAAGTGATGTACATTGAAGTAAACACTATGCAATAGTATCAAATTAGTACTGTTAAACACTAATTATCCTATACACTACTTAATAGCCACAAATAACAGCTGACTGACTGAACGGTGCATAGTGCCATGTTCAATGGTGTTTCACTTATTGATAAAAAGAATAGAAGCACTTGCTATCCTAGAATTTAACATCCCTCCTCTGCTAAGTGAATACAGCACAGCTGCTGGCTAAACACTGCCCATAAACAGAAAGACAGAGCCAATGATAACATGCAAACCAAAGAATAAATTTTTCAGCAGCTAAGTGAAATATAAATGGATAATTGTGTAATGTAGGATTGGTTGATAGGGGTTTAACGTGAAACTCAAGGGTATTTCACTTACATCATGACAGATTGTCCACTTCACACTGCACATTGCCTTATAATGGTTGAAAACTGAGAGAAACCGAGACTAAACCTAGTAAAAACACCCCCAATTGCCAGAGCCACAAACTGTGACCTGCTCATGTAATGTATGAAGCTATGTATGGAGGAGATAAAGTATACCTGGTAATGTCGTAAACTAGCAAGGCACCTGCTGCTCCTCTGTAATAAGATCTTGTGATAGATCTGAAGGACTCCTGACCAGCCTAAAATGTCAAAGGAAATCAATATAGATCTTTAAAAAGGACTGTTTCAGAAATGTCACAAACACGTTATATATTGATATAACAATAAATTATTGGCTACATTCTGTGCAGTACATGCTATAATGTCAGATTTAAAATACAGGTTTTGGTTATGTCTTTCAGTATGTTTCTATTGATTAACACTAAAATCCACAGCATTTCATTCGCTCATGTACGGGAAATGTAGAGCTAGTGTTTTGTGCAGATAGTATAAAAAAATTCCAAATATAAATATATATGAAATTCTTAAAATTATTCAATGATTTCCCTTAAACTAGGTAGAACTGTGATTTCATTTTTGCGCATTTCTTCCTCCAAATATGATCATTAATAGCCACAATGGGTTCTGCACAGAAACTTAGGCAGGCACTTTAGAGAAACACATTGTAAATTTCCTCTCAAACTTAGCAAGGCCCACTTGATAACCAAGAAATAAGAAAGATTAAACTGGATGCTTTCAGAACATACCGTGTCCCAAATCTGTAACTTGATCTGTTTCCCATCGATGGTGATCATACGAGCACCGAACTCAACACCTGAATAAAAATAACTTCATATATAACATAGATAAACAAATATGTAACATGAATTCTATTGTTAGACAGAAAACGTCAACAAAGAAAATCAAATCTAGTTCATTTCACTGGGATGATGAGATTAAGCTTTTCACATTCAGTTTATACACTCTGACATAACAAGTAGTGACAAGTGACATTTTTCAAACTATTCTCTCCATAATGAGTCGACACCAAAAAATGTTAAATTTAATTTTTTACATGCAACATTAAGATGAATTTATGAGTTCACTGTATATAAGAGCACAATTATGTATTGCTGTTGGGGGCTGTGTGGACTTACCTATCGTGAGGTCATGCACTGGCTGAAATCTCTTATCTGTAAACTGAAGCAGTAGACAGGACTTTCCTACCCCTGAAAACATAATCAATACACAATGTTAACTGTTACTTGTAACAAAACATGCTTAAATTACACATAATTTCATTAACTATTAAATTTCCTCACACATGACGCCATTATTAAATCATATATCAGTTACATGTGAATTATTGACTTGATGGTTGAAGCAGTTTAGTTACTCAGGACAATGTAATATATAATAGAACGAAGTGACTGATATTATGGTACATTTTTTACCATGAAGCAAGTGTCTTGAAGGTTGTTTTATATCCTCTGAGAAATTAGTATTCCAGTGTGGTACTTAGTTAACACCGTACTTGAGGTATTTTCACTGGTGTAACGATGTGCCAGTCCAAAGGATTGAAGGCCACCAGAGGGGACAGACATGCCCGCAACAAAAGGGCCCACAGTCGCACTGGCTGCTGCTGTACATGTATATTTTTATAGCAGAGAAATTATTTTTGCTTTTCTCTACCATATATATTCTCTATAGCTTACTGATTTGTATGCAACAGAAAGAATCCAGAATAATCATTTACACATCAATAGGAATTGGCAAATCCCAAACAGAAAATTCCCATGGTCGTTGCATCAATAGGAATTGGCAAAATGCCAAAAACCAGAAAATTATTACATAAAAGCATGTAAACTGTACACATATACAGGACAATATACAATTTGCTTGATTGGTGGAACATTATGCCAGGCTGTAACTACAAGTGTATTTGTTTCATTTGATTGGCGTTTTATGCAGGTGGTGTATCAAAACAATAATTGACACCTGCACAACCAAGATGTGGGAACTTTCCAGATGTTGGAAAGTTAATTTCCCTTCAGTGCCAACTTAGTAAATACAGTATTGCTACTCAAAAGTTCAAATAAACTGCCCTTCGCCAGAGAACTTGATTTGTCAGGTGTAAAACTAAATGTACGCACTGTTAAAATCAAGCATAAAATGACTCAATAAGAAGTGTTTACTCAGTCAGAAAATTAATTTTCTCAGCTTACCACACAATTGTATTTGATAGAGTTTCTATGGTGGACGAAACTAAGACAACTCTTGTAGGCTTAGTTAGGCCATCTCACATTACTTTACGCCAATATTTTGGGCGACGTATGCTACAGTCCAGCCAATAAAGAAGTGCCAAACAAAATGGCTTGTGTGTATCTTACAGTCAATGTCTCGACGTAGGAAGTAGAAAAGATTCTATTTTGGAATGCTTATTACAGTTCTAAATAAAGACACCATGGATGGGCTCAGAATGCCCAGGTGCTGTGATTATTTGAGAAATATATGACAAATAAACTTGATTTTGATATTTATATTCATGCCATTGCCACTAGTAACTTGAACTATCTGAGTTAACAGTTAATCTGTGAATTTGATCTCAATATTTTGTTTGTTTGTTTGTTTGATTGGGGTTTAACATCGTACTCAAGGCTATTTCACTTATATGATGACGGATTGTCCAATTCACACTGCACCTAGCCTTATTACGGGAGGAATCCCATCCACTGTCTTTACCAGAGGAAGCTACATACCAAGTTTGAAGTTAGTCTTTAAAATTACTCTCTACTTATCATGTTCACGACACATACTACAGGCATGAATATTCCAAAATAATAACGGCCATTTTGTTTTACTGAATTTGGTGAAATGCAATCCCATCCACTGTCTTTACCAGAGGAAGTTACATACCAAGTCTACACTTAATCTGTGAATCTATTCTCCACTTATCATGTTCACGAGACATACAGGCATGAATATGCTTACATTATGTAATAACAGCCATTTTGTTTTACTGAATTTGGTGAAATGCATACCATTCATATCTTTACCAGAGGAAGCTACATAACAAGTTTAAAATTAAAATTGACTAAAATACCTAGTCTTGGTAAACCTAAGGCTATAAACAGGGAAAAGAATTTGACAAAGTATCAACCAAAAAGCCCATGACCAGATAATGACACATTCTGCTAAATGCAGCCACATGTACCAAGTTTCTGTAGAACCAAACATCCATTTTCAGTCTAAATTTTTTGTAATGCTGAGTGACTCACTTTTCCTTTTTTTGCTTCATATCTTGATTAATCATTTTAGGATAAACATGGATTTTACAAAAAAGGAAATAACTAAGCTTTAGATAGGAGCATAGTGTAAAAGTTATATATTACACTAATAGTTTCATAGCTATTAAATTGGTATAAAATTTGAGACAATTGTGTAAATTACTTTCTAATCCCCCTTTATTTTGGGCATATCATAATTCTGAGTCCTGGGTTAGGGCTGATAAAATAAACCTAAGCCTACAACTAACATACATCCTAATCCTGCCTGTGCTCACCCTAACCTAAACATAACTCTTTAATGGACGCATATCTCACATTATAGATGTGTAGCGTATTTTGATATGGTTCCTCAGTCAGCTAAAGTATATATTTAGGCCTGGAAATAAATAGTTAATTGCAACCAGCCTGATCAAGTATCCTAAACCAACTGGCTCATGCAGGACATTCATACAGTTGTAATTTGCCGTGACCATAGAATTTTCAGTAATTTACAGAAAATTGTTATACATTCAAAATGGTATTGGTAAATGACCAAATGGTCTCTGACTCTCTGTTCAAGTCATGGAGATAAATGGTGGTAGGTTTAATACAATGAAAATCAGACACAACGTAGCTTTTAATTGGCTGTTTGGCTACCTATTCACAGTTTGCATGCCTCTTAGATAATTTATGAAAATCTCCAATGAATGCCAATGAGTCCGCGTACATATTTCTAAGCTTGTAATCGCAGTTCAAAAAAATGAAAAGATGATCCTGACTTGCTGACGGAATGACCGAATAGATCGCAGAGCCAAACCTAGTGTCAACATCAACATATTTCTATTCTTTCCTTCATTTTAAAACAGATCAGGACGTTGCATTTTTTTGTTCATATGTTTGTTTAATTAAAGTCTTGACATTGGGGATGCAGCCATCTAGAAGCGTTCCTCAGGCTGATGGGTGTTGTCCATCCCAAAATTGGTCATTCTTCCAAGCCTAGTTATTAAAAAATCCTATTTACAGCCGTGTATCACTAAAACACACATTAACGTACAAATACTCCTAACAAGGCATCATCATTCTAAAAGCTGTTTCATTCTCCAGCTGAGACTGATGGTTCCAAAAGTGATAGAGCTGAGGATTTTGTTTAAATTCTATGCACAGACAACATGCATTTGAAGGACAAAGCATTCAACAATGCAATAAATAGACTATCAATAAAAAAAATATTAGACTGTTAGTTTCAATTGCCTGGGGGGAGAAAGAGCCATTTCATTTAATAGCATGTATGATGTTGTAAGTTTTTCATGATCTATATAATTTCCATTTGAATGTAATAAAGAACAATTACAGCAATAAAATGGTTTATTATGATTAACTGGTCTGCTGTTGAAACTACTGATGGATGGTAAACCTGACTGTGATGAATTGACAGCTTTGGGTTTGTCACCCCCACTCAAAAAATAACCAGAAAACTTAATTATAGTAAAATTTATATTAAACAATTTCTAATTTGACTTTAATAGTTTTGCTTAAATTGCAAAACTTATACTGTTGAATTGTACAAAAATTCTGTTGTCCATTTTGAGTGGGGCCTGGCAAGTGTAAAGAGGAATGATATCCACTTAACATTTCACTCTAGAATTAATCAATATATTTGTTTGGTTTGTTTGTTTAATTGGGGCTTAATCTTAGCCATACTCAATGGTATTTCACTAATTCGATGATGGATTGTCTATTTTTAACTTAGCCTTGCTTAAATTAGGTAAAAACTGGTTGGAAACAATGTAAAAACCACCCTCACATTTGCCGCCGTCACATCGTGTGACTCACTCATATTCTTGATGGTGGTCACTCAGACGGATTCTTTATTGTAGACAGCCTGGTATTTTATAATGTAAACGTTCATTGTTGTTGGTAAGTGCATACATGTAGACCACACTGTCACTGTGTAGTGGCTGGCCACAGCTCAGTACTGGCAACATAATTTTGAAGCATTCTGGTTGCCATCCTAAATAAAAGCGAAAAATGATTTGCTTTCCTGGGAATTTATCCTTAGTGTGCAATTTTGGGCCAGATAATTTTTATTTTTTTATTTTGGTGGCCCTGTAAACCGGGTTTTAGAGTGACGAATAAGTCTGGATCAAGCCAGGCTTACAAGTTATTCTTATTCCTTTTGTTCTTTTCCTACTATAAACTTTCTTTTGTTCACTTTAAATGAATGCTGGCTCAAGTTTTAAAATAAATTTTGTTGGAGACATTCTGTTTTCTTATTCTATAAGCTTAGTTTTTGCCTTATACATCCAGGCAAGTTATGTGGGCAGGCTGGCAGCCATGATATATCTCTGGAAGATATTACAAGGGCTCTCCTAAACTGAATTCAGCAGTCTTGAAGACTTCCCAAGTACTATAATACATGCTGTATGCTTAACTTTCTGATATAATAACGCTTATTGTCAAGTGGAATCTAAAACAGCTTTGTTTACTTAACTTGCCAATCCACCTGTGACCACATTTTGTATGACTGATTTATTATTATAACTACAGCACCTGTCAAATGCACAAATCCAACCACCAGCAGGCTTCATCTAATTGTCATATAAACTTCTTTGATTGGCATTTAGAAGCACCGATAGTAGCTAGCAAGGTTTTATGAATATGTTGGCATTGCTCGTCAATAAACATGGTATAAGCCAGAAATCAAGAAAAGGGTGTCTCAGATTCCCATTTTTACAGAAACAGGGTGTCTCATTTTAATGTTCTCCTATCTTCTAACAGGTTAACTAGACACAAATTTAAGTAAAACTTGTCTGCTTTTTGTGTCATTATACTGAACAAGTATATAAATACCCAATCTAATTCAAATCAGATCTCAAATTGCTGTTTGTGTTTTGTTTGTCGCTATACCGAGATCTAACGCAATCACTATACTTTTACTGTTCAATTAGATCAAGCTAACTGGGGATCATGAAAGGTCACAGTTTCAGTTGTCCAATAAAAACACAGATTACACGCGGGCATGGTTAACATCAAATTCAGCCAAAATAAGTTGTCCAATTTTTTTTGTGTTGATGATGTAAGTCACATGTTAACAGGGGAAAATGCAATTCCACTCAAGGTTTATGACTTGAATGGTGTTTGTTGATTGTGCGCGTATGTATCCGTTGGTCATGTGAAAATATGCAGTCAGGAAACTTCAGTTCGTCTGGGGAAATATTTGGCTTTTACAATCCAGAATTGTTTGTTTGTTTGATTGGGGTTTAACGTCATACTCAAGGGTATTTCACTTATATGACAACGTGCCAGCCCAATGGGTAAAGGAAACCACCCTCAACACCACTGGTGACAAACAAAGTCAAGTAACCTGTTGTTTGGTTATGTGAAAAAAATATGCACTAACGGTCGTTCTCATATATAGGTTATGTAAATACAGTGTAATTACGCTATAATGTACCATGATATACCATGTAAACGGTTACTAGTATAACTGGTACCAATCATTGTTTAGCCCAACAAAGCTTTTGATTGGCTCGAGAGGCGGGACCAGCCAACCAGGTCACGCTGTTTATCGATCTCTGTTTCATTTTTAGTTACTAAATTAATTGGGGGTTTTTTCCTCAAATTTACGTCAAAAGTTAAACAAGAAATAGTTCATACTTAAATAAACTGACAGCGTATGAGAATTATTTTCTTGCTATCTTGTGTAGAACATGTGTATACACTGTAGACAACTAATGTACATGGTCTTAGTTTGCGTGAACGGTGATTGTTCACTTGAATTTTCATTTGCGTAACCTCCACGTAACCTGAATGACCATTAGCGTGAAGAAATAAGGCCTGAATACTAGACAAAACATTTCTGTATAATCCTTGTAGTATTTAAGTAATGTATATGTAGTAAGGGACCCTGTGGCTCAGGGTCATTGTGTGAGATTGAAAACAGCATACTGAGCAGGTGTGGGCCAGAGTATAAACATGACAGGTGTGTGATACCTAATTACCTAAATGACATTATCAGTAGATGGCTCAAACCACATTGTTTCAAATGAACATAAAATATTTATCTCAGACTTAGTGCTGACTACTTTATTGATTTATTGTGCTGTTTAACATTTAACAAGGAAATGTGTTTGTTTGTTCCTTCGTTTGATTGGGGTTTAGCATAGTAAACTAGGAAATGTGAATGTTAATCAATCTATCATAGGGGTCTACGTTTAAGGCTAAATTTTAAATCTAAGCTAGGACTCAAAGCAGTCCTGTTATTACCAGACCTTTTGAGCTAAAAAATTCATAAGTGTTTTGTTATCAGGTGCATATAATAGCAATGCAGTTCTTAAACAAAGAACAACATATATATATGTATAATTCATACTATAAAATGCGGTTCTCCATTATATATTATTGATTAATTTAACATTGATTTAGAGTATAATCTTCAAGAGGGGTGTTAAAAACATTTTTTTGTGAATTTTCTCCAACGAAGATCAAATGCTAGACCAAAGACTGGAATAAGGTAAGTAATAGTGAAAAGAAAGACAACAAAAATAAACAGAAAAACAAAGACTTCACAACAACAACCGAAGCAAGAGAAAGCCAGACTATTTTAAAATGTTTTTCGTTTCTATATATATAGCCATGTTAGTGATATTTGTGACAGAAAATAATACTAAATACAACAAAGAAAACAGAGACGCGCTAGTTGATGAATGGCGACAGTAAACTAGACATATTAGAGGATATCGACCTGGTGAATTTACATGTTAATATTGGTCTGTCATCGCCGCCATTCCTATATGCCAGCGTCAAAGCTACCAACACGCAGAATCTAATTTTACAACCACATTCTCTTTATATGCGATTCAAAGAAGAAGATCAAGTCGTAACTGATCCAACAGCTTACCTGTGTCTCCAATGATGATGTACTTAAATAAATATGCGTACGACATGGCTAAATTATGAGACTGTTTTAACTAGTGTAACTGCTGCTGGAGTGAAGTATTATCGATGATGTCAAAATCTGTCGACGTGACGTCAAAGTTTACTATTCCGGAAGTGTTGGTTGTGCTGCCATCTCTTGGACAAGGTTGCCTCCCCTTGATCATGTTTAATCAAATAAACAAACACTGTGACAGCATTGGGCCTCAAGTGCCGGGTTTTGTTATAGAGCAATAGTTATATACGGTTAACTGCTCGACAAAAATAAAAATAATAAAAAAATAAATTAAAAAAAATTAAAAAACCCCATTGCACACATACACTCAATCAAATAAAAAAACGGTCAAACCCTAAGGCCCAAGTTTTAGTTTGAAAAATTATTATTGTAAAAATTATTTCCACTTTATATTTCAACTTGGGTGACTGTTCAATCATGAGTCAAGTAATTGCAAACCAACAATTATAATTAAAAGACCTAATATGTCTCCACTACTTTCAATATTTTCCCTTTCCCAAAAGAACAGTAGGCCCTACCGGTATTGAAAACAACCATGACAGAGACATAGTACAGATAGGCCAAACTAGATGATTAATCTGCAGTCCATGCCTGGAAAGTTGAAATTTCACTAAGGTGGCTAGAAAGAACTTATTGACCAAACTGAAGCAAATAAATTTCTGCCAATAATAAATACAGATAATACAGGTAACTTACTTACTGTTGCAGTGAAAAATTGTCATTTCTTCATTTTTGTCATGTCCCTCAGTAAACCATTTTTAACCATTTTTACCATTTTTGATACATGAAAAATGCAGATATATTCTCGAATTTAAGGGAAGAAAAAAAAAATGCAGCCCGGCATTGCACCTTGCTGGCCAACTTCATCCCACTGTATGGTACATTACAATAACTGTTACAATCACAGTTTGCTTCAGTTGGTTGATGTTTATCGTAAATTAGATAGAAAAATGGAGAGGTTACCCGTACTCTAAAAAACACCCTTTGAAATTTGGAGTCACCCCTTCTGTGGAAGACATCCCTAGTACAAGTAGGACTGTTACTGTTATTAAATTTGATCGGTTAATTGGTGTTTTACACTGTGTTTAAGGGTATTTCACTTATAAGATGGCGAATAATTCCAAAAATAATTGACACTAGCACAACCAAGATGTGAAGTGTTTCCATAATGTTCCATAATAACCACCCCCAATGATTTCCAGAGGAACATCATGTGACTTGCTGATTTACTGGAGGGTCGACAGAGGGACTCGATCCTGTGAACCATACATCGAAGTAGGCTTAGAAAACACACTCACTAACCAGTAAGCCACGGCCACCCTGTGCAATAGAAAGGGCTGGATTATTTGGAATGACAGGTATGTGGGTAGCAATGGTTGTTTGCATTTATGTACATTTCCACGCAGAGTTACTGTGGGGCAAATGTTCCTGTTCCATGAAAAGTAAACTAAAAAAATTCAGCCGAAGAATTCTGCTCTTTTGTTTTGTTTGAAGAAAAATGTTGACTAATACGTTACCTTTTTGTCTCCGATAAAATATAACTTGGTGCTAAGACTTTTAGTTCAGTCCAAAGTCACAAGTCACAAGGTACCATACATGTAACACAAGATTTTCAACAATGTACCTGGAAGTTCCAGCTTTATGCCTGGATGTCAGAATGAGACTTCTATACAGGCCTTATTAAACCTCTTCCCTTACCCCGAAGAAACTAACAAAAAGATATCAGACTAAATAAAATTCATAACTTGGTTATATTTATTATCAAAATTTCAAATTAGCTTTATAACATGAATACATGATTTTATGACTAATCACTTCTAGCCTATAGAGAGCAACATACATACATGTAAATATGCATATTTTTTACCCATGGTACTGACAAAATGTGACAATTCTAGTTTAGTCATAATCATATATTTTGAATAAATGAGGAGAGAAAAATGTATTCATATCACACACCCCCATAACAAACCAAAAAAAAAAGCAAAACTCGTTGTTATTGTCTTTTATTAGCGAATGTTATCATTTAAATTCAAATATTGAGGAAGCAGATTATTAGGTTTATTGACATCCATAAAAACTGGCAATGCATGATAATAATCCATCTATAGGTTTAACACGAAAACAGAGGTTCTCTCCTTCCCACTCACTTGGAGTTTTAGATCTTTCTTAAGGTCATTTCACTCATAGGATACTGTGCCAGCAAAATGGGCTAAGAACTATCCTCAATATAACCTACTTCCATTTCACGATACAAGACAGCCCTAGAAAGCACATTCAACAGTGTTGAGGGTTTTATATCATGCTGTAGGTGATTCCATTCATAGGAGAAAATGCCTGTCCTGTGCGCAATGAGTGAAAGACATCACCCTCTCTATGACTGACAACAAGCAATGGCAGGGCATAACACAAAGACACCAAACTGACTTTGTGTTACCCCTTGGTTCTGTGAGCAAAAACACAACAGGAAACTCGTTTAAAATTTTTCAATAAGGAATTTGAGGTCAAAATTTGTCACACGAGTGCCATACACCACAAGGAACTTGACTAATCCTCTCAGAGAGTAACTTGGCACAGTTAGCTTGAACCAGGACAGGAAAACCCCCACAAATCCAGAGACCTCTTCTATTGCAAGATAGACAGTGGTCATCGAACATCTTTCTTCTGGGGTACTTTTTAAAATACTTTATCAAAAAATCTACAAATAAATGTAGATGGAATGTATTTAAAAATACATTATCTAATATTTGCTAAAATTGTTGTAAGTATCTATAAATGTTATGTTATTGATACAAAGAAGTATTTACAGTATAATTAATAACACTGCCTAATGGATCAAAACCATAACTTATATTGTCAGTATTTTCGTTATTTTGGAATAACACTTTATTAGTTAGAACATATACCTGTTCAGAAAATTTTGTAGGTTGAAACCCGTCCGGGAATCGAACCCACGACCCGGCCGAGTGGTCTAGGTAGCCTGCATTTACTGCTGGCGATTCGGTGCCTAACTCTGAGGGTC
>JAVFBW010099357.1:0-16623 GCA_034783835.1 Mopalia ciliata
TGGTGTTCACAGAGCTAAAGGGTAACGGGAAGCAGATTTGTTTGTGATGTTCTGTATTTGTGTCCGTCGTCATATAAAGGAAATACCCTTGAGTACAATGTTAAACGCCAATCAAACAAACCTTAATTGAAATGGGTGTCCTGTACTTGTCATGTATGTTATTTGTTGCTAGTGGTGTAAGCTTTTATTTCATGTTTTGCTTTCTGATTCCAGTCTTTATCCTGGGCTTTTCCACGTCACTTTGATTCTGAAGAGGTTTTTGGTCAACTGATTGTATTCTTGAAAAATGAGGATGATATTATAGGTACGTTCAATTGTATTCTTGTAGTTCCCCTTCACCAAGTTTACTGCCTATCCTACTTCAGTACTAAGTTTTTCTTAAGTGAAGAACTATTTTGTACCATTACCATGTCTGTACATATTGAAGGTATCTAAGGCCATCCACTTCACCAGTTTAAAGTCTTGTCTCTTAATAGATTGTTTCATTTTTTACTTTGATTTCTTCTTTTATAGTGGACCTGACATTGCAAATTTTTGCGAATACTGGCCAATATCTTCAGATGAGGTTCAACAATATTTACACGTAAGTTATGTTTTTTTCATCATCAAACATATGAAACTATTCTTTATAACATCTCATCACCTGTATACTGAGACGACCGGTAAAAGGAATTGTTCTCTGATTGGCACCTGTTAAACATTATTCTCAAAGGTGATTCACTTCTTTGGCAACAGTCCAAACCAGCATCACAATCAATTTGAGAAGTGTAATGTATAAATGATCAGTTCTTGTTGAAATGTTGTTTTATCAAATGATTTAATGTTTTGTTGTGTCCCTAGGAGCCTTCTTCCTGTGTTACAGAGTTTATCTAAACTTGGCACACCCAGACAGGCTAAACATGCAATACGCTGCATCAGTGTGATCTGTCAAAACAAGGAGAATGCTCTGTCACAAGTGTTTGAGGTAAGCTCTTGAGGATTTTACCATTAATTCTCATTTTACCAAATGTGGAAATTTACTTAATCTATCCCATTATTCCAGTTTCCTTACCAGGGTCAATCTGGTTCCCTTACCTTGGTAAAAATGTTGATTGAATAACTGCATAGATGTCCAATGTACAGCCAAATTCAGCTTAGATATCTAGGTATCTGTTCTTGGGACTACTTTACAGGGATTTTTGTCCACCACCACACCAAATATAGCGGAGATTGCGTGTTGCACCATGAGCATGTATTTAAAATAAAAAGCCTTTAGTGGCGGACCTGCTAGCTACTCAGCTTAATTTTTTTAATAAAATTGTTAGTATTGGAAATGATTTGAAATGTTATTTTCAGCATGTGAAAAAGTCATTAAACCCAGACTCCGCCAATTACCTGACTTCAATAGTAGCTCTGGGCCATATTGCTAAACTTTGTCCTGATGACTTCGCTGCAGAAATCAAGTCTATTGTCTCCAAAATCATCGTCAAGGAACTACTGATGCAGGATAGGGTAAAGTTTAACTTTTATCTCACAATTTGTAGCGGGCGATTGGATAGAGCTTCATGTTTCCCTGGTGCTTTAAGAGTTAAATGGGAACAGGAAGCCGATCTGTCTGGGTTTCTCTATCACGTCCTGTTGTTGTCATCCTGTATTTGTCCCATCCTGTCTTTGTTTGTTGCCAGTGGTGTAGAGGGGGGTTTCCTTCACCCATTCTGCTGGCACAGCGTCATATAAGTGAAATGCCCTTGAGTACGACGTTAAACCTCAATCAAACAAACAAACACAATTTGTATCTATCTGTTATTGGTAGAAATACTACTTGTTGTCCTTGTAAGTAGTTTGACTTGTATAGTACAATTCCAGGCTTTGTTTTGAGCGTGGTAAGAGAAAAATGTTTGTGTAACATTGGGTGGTATTTTACTTGAACAATGTACCTTTAAACAGACTGATGGTGTGGAGAGCAGTAAGAGTTGGTGTCCAGATCATCAGGTGTCTGAGGAATCACAGGCCAAAGTAAGTTACCCAATCTACTACATTTCACACTACACTACCTTCGTGCATAGATAGAAGCCAATTATCTCATGAACCCAAATACATTTATTGGAGTATACTATAATGATATTGACATATCCTATAACTTCTATACGTTCGGACACTTTAATTTTGGGACAGGCCACAGAAGTAACATGTAAGACCCCTATAGTAAAGCCTGTTTTTCTGTCCCAATTGCTTGAAGTTATAAGGTAAATCTGTTATTTTTGCAAGTCTTCACAACAATGATGTCACCTTTTACCAATGGGTGAGTACACTGCCATATACCTGACTATTGGGTACAAGAGATATCTCTACTTATATTTCATTGCCTGGCACATTTATTAACACTTTCCCAAATTTGTCTATGGCCTGCTCACTGTACTTACTTAATTGTTGTTCCTGTGTTATTCAGATACAAGCTCTGAAGATGTTGGTTCGTTGGTTACAAGGTTTGAAGAGCAATGCTACTAACTCGGGATCATCCACACTTAGACTGCTTCACAATATCATCATTCACGATGGAGACCTCATGGAGAAAGGAAAAATTAAGTATGCAAAATTAATATGCTTTAATATTCTGTTTAATTTTGCAAGAGGTGCCCAGATTTCTTGTCTTTGAGAATTTTGAACAGAAACATACTTCATAACATCGTAAAGAGTTAAGCATTTGCAAAAATCAAATGAATTAACCTATTGTCCTGTGTTCATAAAAGTTTTTTCTTCTTTGAAGAGCAGGTAAGAAGAGGGAGTTACCTGTTGTTCCAATGATCTTAGATCTAAGTGGCAACACAAACCTGATCTGTCTGTCCTGTCGACTGGTTGTTATTTGTGCTAGCTAAAGGCAGTATGTTTCAAGTGTAGACATGCTGATCTTACTTAGCATTAGAGGAATACTATAAAATAAATGCTTGGGGCGAATCAGTTACTTCGTCAAAAGACCAACTTGTTAAAAACGGTCTCATCAAATATATGGGCCAAGTCATCAAACTCCTCATGCCAAGTCGTCAAACTCTTCATACCAAATCGTCAAACTCCTCATGCCAAGTCGTCAAATGTGATAACCAACTCGTCAAATTGTACAACTATCTCATTATTCTTGTAAAATGCGAAAGATGACGAAATGTGTCTAAATTTTTTTTTTTTAGCTTGAAAACAAATTCACTGAATAACTTCAAACTTGGTTTGTAGCTTTCTCTTGTTAAGACTACAGATGGTATTGCATTTCACAAAATTCGGTTAAACGAAATGGCTGTTATTACATAATTTTAGCATATTCATGCCTTAATGTGTTGTGAACACAAGTCACAATAAGTAGAGAATAAATTCACGGATAAACTTCAAACTTTGTATTTATCTTCCTCCTGTTAAGATGACGGCTGGTGTTGCATTTTATGAAATTCCGTTTAATGAAATGGCCAATATTACATAATTTTAGCATATTCATGTCTAGGTGTTGTGAACATGATAAGTAGAGAATAAATTCGCAGATTAACTTCAAACTTGGTTTGTAGCTTCCTTTTGTTAAGATGTTGGACGAGATTACATTTCACCAAATTTGTAAAACAGAATGATCATTATTACATAATTTTAAAATATTCATGCATGTATGTGTTGTGAACTCTATAACTCTGTATCAAATTCACAGATTAATGTGAAACTTGAAATATAGTCTTATCTTATTAATATAATAGATGGGATTGAATTTCATCAAATTCCGTAAAATAAAATGGCCTTTAATGTATCATTTTATCATATCAGGGTATGTCTTTAGTGGCGAACGATTGTTGGGTTATGTATAGGTCGCCACCTCTCCGATTTGGCGAACCGTTTACCGTTCCCCAACAACAAGGTCATGTTAAACTAACTACTAATTTTCTCCTTATACGCCATGTTAAAAGAGTGTAGACACAAGAAAAAAAGAACGTTTAAGTTTTGTTTTAGTCTCTAGGAACCTTCTGTTATCTACAAAAGGCGATTGTATGAAATCAATAGTTTAAGTAGTTGGAATTTCAGCCGCAAGGCACCTATACGAAAATTGGACCCTAAATGGGGTAGATTCAGTAGATATTTCGATCTCAAATTATAAGCACTTGGAAAGTTTAATTTGAAAATGAAATGATTAGAGTCAAATCAAATTACTGACTTTTGTGTTAAAAAAAAGTTTTATCAATTCATGAATACATGTATTGTATAAAATTACAATCATTTGGGAAGATATAAATTATTTGTTTACTTTTTAAGGGTGACTCAACTGTAAGTGATCAATTATTAATACCATTATAAATTTTTAAAAATAATAAATAATAAAACAGTTATTACAAAATTTTTCTTCTATTTTTCTTTGTTTATACCAAGAAATCCAGTCTTATTTAGGCTGTGTAAAAAACTTGTTACGGGGGAGCTAAGTCTAAGGGTCTGTACAGTACATATTTATAAAATAGCACTGTTGTAAAAGACAAAACTCTCAATGCTGATGTCAGATAAGAGATTTTTTAAATGAGATAACGAACACCCAACAGGCTTTCTTGTCAAAAGCACTGCTACATGGTTACATTCAGTTCTGATTTGCAATTCATGTATATTTTTAATAAACACCCAAAAAATAACTTTATATATTTGGCAGTTTTTAATTAACAATAACCAGAAAATGATGCATGGCAACCGATTTTGTAAAACTGGTTGCCAGCTATGAAATAGTGGTAACCAGAAAACATGTTACCATGACTGGGCCTTAAGTCAGAACCTGCATATCCACACCTATGTGTTCTGAACATGACAATTTTTAGATCAAATTTACGGATTGACTTGAAACAAGGAAGTTAGCTTCGTACTACTAAGACATAGGATATTATTGCTTTTCACAAAGCAATATGGTCCCCATTGCATAATTTTGTAATATTCACCTCTACATGATAATTTTGAGAACAAATTCACTGAATACTTGAAACTTTTACTGAAGCTTCCCCCCCATTAAGACAAATATTAGGATTTCATTTCTACAAATTCCGCAAAACACCGTAGCAGCTGTTGTGTAACTTATATATTTTCATCTTAGAAAATAGTTTCCTCCAGTTAAGAAATCAGTGGGATTGCATTTCATTTAATTCTGCAAACCAAAATGGCCATCACTCAAATTGAGATATTAGCTTTGCTGTTTGTGTTAATATTTATAGATGTGGTTGTATTTCACTAGGTTTCACAACAAAATGGCCAACCTTGCATATGGCACCAAAATGGGGATTAACACCACAACTTTACTCTTTGGTTCTTAAACAAAAGGAGAAAAAAAAGTGATTTTACTGCGATTATGAGTATATTTTTTTTAAAAAGGCATCTAGTGGTGAACCTGCTAGCTACTCAGCTTGTAAAATATTATAAATTTCTAAAGATTCATTTTATTCAAGTTTCTTTAAGAAGCTGGCAGTCAGGGCACAACTTCCTTTTGGTCTCAGATCCAATGGGTGATGGTATTGTGATTGTTTATTACCAGTCCAAGGTGGTTTCCTTCACCGAATAGGCTAAAACACTACCATGTGAGTGAAGTAATTGTAAATATGCAGCAAAACCTCAAACAGCAAAAAAGTTTATAAATATATATATAATTAATTACAGATGTCCTACGGATTTTAAAAAATGTGTCCTTAACTGTATAGTGCAACTACATTATTACAAGTGTTTTGTCAGTTTTATTCAATATATTTAATTGAAGAAAGTGTTGTATTTGTGGGAATCTGTACTGGAGTATTTCATATGATTTAATGGTACTGTTAAGATTGCTTATCAAGCAACTGTATTTAGAAAATAAAAGCTTGGGTGGTAATCTGTTACCCCTTCTCAAAAATATAAGCTCGGGTGGGAATCTGTTACAGTGTTACCCCTTCTCAAAAATATAAGCTTGGGTGGAAATCTGTTACCCTTTCTCAAAAATATAAGCTTGGATGGAAATCTGTTACCCTTTCTCAAAAATATAAGCTTGGATGGAAATCTGTTACCCCTTCTCAAAAATATAAGCTTGGGTGGTAATCTGTTACCCCTTCTCAAAAATATAACCTTGAGTGGTAATCTGTTACCCCTTCTAAAAAATATAAGCTTGGGTGGTAATCTGTTACCCCTTCTGAAAAATATAAGCTTGGGTGGTAATCTGTTACCCCTTCTTAAAAATATAACCTTGGTTGGTAATCTGTTACCCCTTCTAAAAAAATATAACCTTGGGTCGTAATCTGTTACCCCTTCTCAAAAATATAACCTTGGGTTACAATTCCACCGTTTTGATTTCAGTAAACCAGAGTTGGCCAGACTCCGATTGGAAGCGGGTTGTTGTATACTAAAGTTGGCAGAAGAAGTTTGTTTTGCGGAGATTGTGTCACGAGAACAGTTCCAAGCTCTGGCTCTTTTAATAAATGTGAGTATTTGTTTCAACTGTAACTAAGACTTGTGGTGGTTTCAGAGTGGTTTCTGTTGCGTTGGTGATCATGTAACTAATGGGCCGTATTAACCTGTCTGCCATGATTTCTCATTACACCTACCCGTGTATCCTGTGTCTGTCTTAGGGACCATATACAATTACACCTGTCGTCTGGAGGCGATGTTCATTCTCTCGAAGACCTGTAACACAAATTTTTTATTATTATTTTTTTAATTTTTAAAAACCATTTTGTACTTCTAATGAATCTAAATCACTGCATATCTTATTGCTAAATACTCGTTGAAAAGGACACATTCAATTAACTTGTTTTTAAACTTATAATTTATGAGCATCGACCCAAGTTGTATACCCTTTTCATCCGTAGAAAAAATATAACATAGTTACAATTTATTTTGACCACCTACGCTTTCAAAACATTGAGGTTAAAACATCTGCCAAATTGTAAAAAAAAAAAAAAAATCTCTTTACTATAAAACATCACTTGATACCAGATACCAACCCATAGAGCAGGCAAAGGCAATAACAATTGGCTGTAGAGTCTGAGACAGCCAGCCAGATAGCAGCTAACACAGGCAGAGGCATTCTATTTTGGGCTATTAATAGATTCACATGCTCCAATGATAGTACAATATTATGAAGATTGTATTTTTTAAACAAATTTCTTTTGTTTTGCTGCTTAGAATTCCAATTCAGCATTAGTCATAGCAACAGATATGTTTGGGTTTTTTTTCTCTACAATTCAGCAATGGAATTCAGTTTTCATGCAATAAATTGAGTTTTTGATCGGACTTTGACATGAGTCCAATACGACCCTGGTTGTTCATAAATAAGGCTCTGAGTGGGTAAAGCGGTGGGCGAAGGGTAAACCCCTGCCAATAATTATACACATGTTTAATGTTTACACAATACAGAAATCGTTTGTTTTGAAGTTGTGATTTATTGTCCCTGTGACTTCGCTGTGTTTTAATCAGATCTTTATTTGTGCTAGGTTTGGGTTAAGTGGATTATTTCCATATTTTGAAACAAGATAAAACTTTCTGTTTATAATAAAATATCAAACTTAATAATGGATTACTATAATATATATCGCATACACCCTTTGCTCGTCGTTATAGCTCTTGTTTTGTCTTCTGTCAATGCCTTTGGCTGAATTAAGTGAAATTAACCCTTTCACTGCTGGACTGTACAATATGCATATATATATTGCTGGGCTTAAACACTAATTATTAGTCATTGGTGTGAGAAACTTTGAGGTTAAAATACACCATGAATTATTGGAAATAGAGCATCAATGTTTTATACATCAGTCGCCAATCACCGTATACATTAGCACATATTGGAAGTTTGTTTATGGTGCCAATTGGCGTACATCAGCAGTGAAAGGGATATTGACGTTAAATTAGCACTGGAGACCTATGGTTTAATTATCCTTTTTCTTGTTGTTTTGAGGAGGTTTAGAGGGAAACATTAATAATAGACTTTGCTTAACTTGTTAGCGAATGCTTCTAGCGCGGTATTTGGATCCTCAAAATTTGAAGCAGATGCCCAGTTCACAGTCTTTACTTTTGCAACAAAATTATCTTTTTCTGAGGTTTTGAATTCTCCGAAAGAAATGTTCTGATTTGTAGACTGTTTGTTAATACTGTTTGATTTTATAGCGTGAAATATGGGGAAATGGTCTGTGAATTCTGTTAATATAAAATGCCAGAAAAAAGATCAGAATTGTGGAAATTATTGAAGAGATTATCAATGGGAGTAGCAGAATGAGATTGTACTCGAGTGGTCTAGTTATCTTTGGGAGAAAATAGTGTGAGGACATGATTTCCAAGAAAGCAGGAGATGGTACATTCGAGTACCTTGTCTCTATAAAGAATGTTGTTCACTTAGATATACGGTATTAGGGCATTTTCTTGAAGCCATTGATTTCCAGTATTTTATCCATACCGATCTCCATAACAAGAAACTATTGTATTTACAGCCCTGTTGCCCTCCGTTCGTGGTTTTAGTGCAATTTGGAGCTTATTTGAGCGTGTCAATCCCGGATCGATTGTTTTCTCACAACTGCGGTTTTTTAGTTCAAGTGGGTCTTCTTGCTTAACGGCTGAATACGCGTAATAATAATAATCCTTATTTTAATTCGTAACCTATTCAACCAAAAAGGTTGATCTTCCATAGGGACGAAACAAATTTACATGACATGACATGAATATATACAAACATGAAGATATTTACAAATTAACTACGCGTATAAATAAAATATACATATAAGTGTATTAAAGCATTAAATCACATAAAGATATAAAAATTGCCTTTAAACCATTGCAGTGATTGACTAGATTTTAGATTTAACGGTAAACTATTCCACAAAGAAGCTCCGTTGAAAGAGATACTATTCTTTTACAGATTTCCGTACTTATTTTAGGAATGCAGAAATTGTTATTCCGAAGAGTGCGTGTCATAGAACTACACCGCATGAGCGGATTATTTAAGTAGGGTGGACAGTCATTATGAAAAATTTTAAATATTTGAATCCAGTATGGTATACAATTCTTTCCTTAAGAGAGAAACACCGAAACTTTTTGAACAGACAAGCTGTGTGGTCAAGATTACCGGAACGGTTCACAATTCTCACAGCTTGTTTTCTGTAATCTAAATAATTTATGTAAATTTTTATCATCACATCTACCCCATACCAAACAACAACAATCAAGAGTTTGTTGAATATAACTTACATAAAAAGTCTTTCTTGCAGACAGAGGTAGTGAATTCCTTATATTTCTAAACAGAAAACGTTTACGTGACAATAATCCACATATATAGTCAACATAAGTATTCCACGAACGATCATTGTTTATATACACCCCAAAGAGTTTTTCATTTTCTGTTCTTTTAAGATTTTCGTTGCCTATATAATATACAAATCAAGATATTCTTTTGGCAAACGGCGCCGTTTTTGGTGAGTTGTTATTAATGTTACTTTAGTTTTTTTCTGCGTTTATTAACATACGATTCTTGTGGCACCACGTCGACAAATTTATTAGATCTTTTGGTAGTTTTCCCTCGAGATCGAACACATTAACAGAAGTTGTATGTAGGGTCGAATTGTCAGCATAAATATCGATTTCATTTTGAATGTACAGTGGAAGGTCGTTTATAAAAAGTAAGTAAGATATATGAACAAAATATGACGACCGTAAGGGAGTGACTAAGTGGCTATCGGAGTGTTGGGCGTCTCCTTCAAGATTTAGTGAGGCACCACCACAATATAAGTGATGAACCGGAAGCATATGCAGAAAAAACCCGATTTAAAAAAACACATGCCTCCCATGTCTTAGAACAGTGACCATATAGTATAGGAAAGGATCGGCTTCGTATAACAGAGGGGATTGCCATCTTATACAGTATTACCCAAAGAAACATCCTAAAGAGAAAATACTTGTATCGAACGAGGTAATCTTACTCTTATGTCAGGAGGCTTGTTTCTAAAAAATATATTCAGAGATTCAAATAATTATTCCTTTTCCCCAGAATAGAACTATGACGTATAAGCTTGTTTAATCGTCATTTTTGCGTTTGTTTTATTTGCATTTTGATCAAGAAAGTGGCACAATGGACTCCTCGTTGTAAGGAGTCGCCTCATTAAGTTAACCCGGGAAACATTATGCAATCAGTGAAATAATAGGATATGATGTATGTTTTTTATGACAACCAACAATTCCCGTCCAACTGTGATGAAGTTCAATAACTTGTGCGTCGATTTGCTAAATATAAATTGGAATTACACCGTCGTGACTCCTCCTTTATATCGAACTTTGTACAAAAATAGCTTCAGAGAGTTAAATAATAAAACCTATCCCCAGAATAGAAATGTGTTGTATACATTCCTCTATTCACCATATTTGCGTTTGTTTTATTTGCATTCGTCTCAAGAAAGTGAGTGACACAATGGACTCCTCGATGTAAGGAACTTTGATGACGTTTCTCTTATTCACAGAAAGCTGTGTGTAGGAAGTTTGATGTCTGTGTTATTGTCATTACGCTGGTTAGTTTCTTTAGAGTTTTGTACTCGCATTTGACAATTTTGGCAGCTGCCTGTTATCTGACACTAGATAATATAAACGGATAAATGTCTTATCTAGTTCATAGAGGGACGAATGAACAAATGTCTTATCTGGATCACAGAGGTGTGAATTAACAAATGTATAATGTGGATCATGGTGATGTGATTAATGGATCAATGTCTAATCTAGGTCATGATGATGTTAAAAGACAGATGTTTTATCAGGGTCATGGTGGTGTGAATGATCAAATGTCCAATCTGCATCATGGATGGTCAGATGTTTAACCTGGGTCATGGGGGTGTGGATGGACAAATATTTAACCTGGGTCATGAATGGACAAAGGTTTAACGTGAGTCAAAAGGGTGTTGATGGAAAAATGTTTTATTTGTGTCATGGGGGTGTGGATGAACAAATGTTTAACCTGGGTCATGGGGGTGTAGATGGACAAATGCTTAACCTGGATCATGGGGGTGCTAATAGACAAATGTTTAACCTTGATCATGGGTGTGTGGATTGACAAATGTTTAGCCTGGATCATGGGGGTGTTAATGGACAAATGTTTAACCTGGATCATGGGATTTTGGATTGACAAATGTTTGACCTGGACCATGGGGGTGTGGATTGACAAATGTTTAGCTTGGGTCATGGTGGCGTGGATGGGCAAATGTTTATCCAGGGTCATGGGGTGTGGATTGACAAATGTTTGACCTGGATCATGGGGGTGAGGATGGACAAAAGTTTAACTTAGATCATGGGAGTGTGGATCGACAAATTGTTACCTGGGTCATGGGGTGTGGATAGACGAATGTTTAACCTGGATCAAGGATATGTGAATGGACAAATGTTTTTTTCCTGGATCATAGATGTTGTGGTCTTTATGGAAAAAATGGGTTAAGAATAAAAGTCAATTCTTAATATGTTTTGATCAGTAGACAACCACAAGAAATGAGCCTCTGAAGATATTCACCAGTTTGTGATAATATCTTTATAAGAGAATCACGTGACGGTTATGTTGTGCTGAAAACTTGAGAAACTGGTTTGCTCCAGAAGTTTGAGGATATAAATAGATGACAGATCCAGCAACAAATCCTATTCTTGATTTTCCCTGCTTCTAACCTACCTTAATCAACCTTCGAAGGGCCTGTTCTTCAATACCCTCAGCATTACTGTCATTTCAAACAAATGTTAACTAGGCTTTGTTCATGCTTACAGGCTTTCGGCCGCTCTAATTACATACCAAATATGTTAGACTTCAGTCGAAAATTGAGCAGCAAAAGTAGTAGTTGTCGGACGCGGTAAGAGCATTATTCCAAATGTGGAAACCCTTACCCTATACCCTACAATTATCAAAGTTGCGTGAAGACCAACGTTAATATAATAAGAAAACATTTTAAAAAACAAAAAAC
Source organism: Mopalia ciliata (assembly GCA_034783835.1). Lineage (NCBI taxonomy): Eukaryota > Metazoa > Mollusca > Polyplacophora > Chitonida > Mopaliidae > Mopalia > Mopalia ciliata. The sequence goes on from JAVFBW010099357.1 coordinate 11,910, forward strand.
AGTGTTGACGGACACACGGACCCTTTGTTACTGATTATGTTTAGTATACTTTTGATTTATATTTACAGTTTTCCGGAATTATCATTAAAACTTCCAATTGATCTAGAGAATAGTCTCAGTAGCATTTTATTGATTTCCAAACTATTGTGTTATTTTTGCCGATTTTAAAGCACTCATAACCCGATATGCGATTTACGGACCTTGTATAGAATTACAAAATACACGACCCGGACATTCATTACTGATGGTAGAAAATTTATTTGACTAAATAACTATCACATAGAAGTAAACCACACTGAGCACTGCATTACCTTGTTAAGGGATCGCAATATTGTAATTGTGTTCCCCTTCCTTGTTATCCAAAGTGTTTATCAGTTTATGAACAACAGAAATCTCCTGGTAAAATGTATCATGTTAATGACATAGTTGTGTAAGTGTTTAGGGAAGAGGACCCGATGAAACTAACCAGTCTTGCACTGTAAGTGGAATTGTTTAAGCCCCTTTTAAAAGCCATTTGTTTATTATGTTTCCTATTGATGAAGGAGCGAATTACAACAGTGATTGACAGACCAGATTAGCTAAAATCCAATCATATATAGTTTTATAACAGTACAAAGTAGGATAGGTTTAATTATGAAGTTAAAGCATGATTAACAACTCGCTGACCGCGACAGGCGACTGTCCTAGACTATCCAGCTGTTCTTTTGAAGGCTGAATAGATTTTAGCTCCGCTCAATTGCTTTGATGTTCAATGATCAGTTCCGACGGGATCTCAGCTTGAGATATATATTCTCAGTTTTGTCATCCGATGGACAACACCCTATATTCGCAAAGCAAATACACCAAAGGGCAAAGATATGCACAGTTACATAATTCGTAACCTATGCCTTTCACACTGTCCGGATGTAAAATACTCACATAAAAGTGACAATTATTTGTGTAATTATAATGATTTTAAAATATTGCTTTGTACAGTTTTTGTCAGTTTACACATATTTCCACATAATAATTATTTTTCAGAATATGCATGTTGTTTTTTACTTGAGTGATCTATTATATTTTATAGGCTAACAGTGCGACGGTGACACTGTTATCGTGGGGAACGTGGGGGAAATCCGCTAAAATCTTAAAATTCAGCATTTTACAGTTGCAATGTAGATAATTTCCGCATTTCGGCGAGAGTCTTTTCATACAAAGTAGGTTGAACGGTGTTCTTATTACATCATATCTCCCTTTGGCGACGATTAAACCAGTCCAGACATTTTTAAGTTATAAAAAGCAGTGATCTTGTGTTTCCTTTGGTAGCTATAATGTGTGCTAATTGTTAAAGCATACACTATCTACCCCCTGTACCTAATCGAAACACCATTTAAACTAGCCTCATAAGTATGAAAAGGATTATCGTACCACATCATGTTGTTAAGAGTTCAACTCCTAATCGAACATAAACCGCGGGATTTAATGACTTTGACCATAAAGCGAATAACATCCCGTGAATCAATATGGGCGCATGCGTGAATCAAGCCGTTTCAGTGTAAATCCTGTTCAGTCGACGGTGAAGAATACAGGCGTGAGGCGTCTGGCGGAATTGATCATTGCACACTTTGAAGCAATCTAATTAAAATCAGGTCTCCAAAATCCTCCCCGTGTTTGTTTGTTTTATATTGAGATCTAACGCAAGCAATCTACTTATACTGTTCCATTAGGTCGAGCTTACTGGGGTACACGAAAGGTCACAATTTCAGTTGTCCAATCAATACCCAGATAACACGGGACCATGGTTAACATCAAATTCAGCCAAAACGAGAAAAAGTTGTCTGATTTTCTTCTGTGTTTAACAGGGGAAGTGCAATTCAACTCAAAAATTATCTTTTGAATGGTGTTTGTTGATTGTGCATGCATCTATCCGTTGGTCATGTGAATATATGTTGTCGGGAAACTTAGGTAATTGGGCCACACATGTTATTAACCGGTAACGCAGAAGAGTGTTAGTCGCGTGGCGTCATGGACAAGGCGCCCAGTGGTCGTAGGAAGGTATATACCTTTAACACTCGGGTTATTTTATAAAATGAAGAAGCGATAAGTCGATGTCATATTTAAGTATATTTAATGGTAACCTTTCAAGAGATAAAGAGGTTATTTCAGCCCGGAGTATCGCTTTAAAGGTGACCTTACCAAATGTCGTCTAAGAATTAAGAGGAAATAAATATAATTCAGTAATTAAACCTGAAACAAAAGTTTACCTAAGAAATATAATTAACCAAAGGTGTCTGTCCTTCAAAGCATCCAGATTAATCACATCCAATCAGGGAATAGCAGTGCTACGTTGATTTCTATAGCCTCAATATATATTCTTTAATAACATTTTAACTTTGCTCATCTCATTGAAATGACTGTATATGTCCAAGCGCATCTCAACAAACCTTGTTACGAACCTTTTGAAGAAATGAAAAAAGATTGTCTCCAACCATGTTCAGGCATAGGAGGAGTGTCGCACACAATCGATGTGGAATCGGTTTGGCTATTAAAGACTCCAATGAAAATATTGCTTTATAGGCTGTTGCATGAACTATTTGAGATATTTAGGAACTGGACACACACACACACACACACACACACGCACACACTCACACAAATAAAAACAAAAAATAGAAAAGAAATATACCAGTCTGCCATTCGTGATTTCATTCAAGTTTATTCACAAGATCTGAAACAAGGTTGACGGGATATCCTCAAACTGAAGATGGAAAAAGGTATCTCAACTGAGATTGCTGGCTGGCTATACACAGTTCATGCAAGGTCTAGTGACAAAATCCCATCCCCAGGGCCACACCGAGTAAACTATCGCGCGACTGACGCATACCGGCCTCCAAAACGAGCGAGAATAAATTTTGCCGCAGGAATCGATATTGGTTGAGGAGACGGTCACGCATATGTCGGAACATCCTTCGATATTTCCATACCGGTAAAGTTATCTTAGAGGTTAATGGACAATAATATTACACGAAAACGTGTAATGTTAACCGCCGGATGTGTAGTTCGCATGCTTGGAATCAACCAAAGTAGTCGCGGATTTGTAAGAATAACGTCATAATATCAACACAAGAATAGCCTTCAGACGCATGCCGCAGAAGGATTCATTTACAGAGCGTGGATGGCTTTAGTTGGCCTTTGCTGATTGGCTTGTGGTAATAACCAACCGGTAGTCAGTTCTGGTGAGATAATCGCCCTAATCCCTTCCGCCTGTCGATACACATTATCTTGAGGCGCGCATTTTACAATTAAAATCTTAAAATTTTTTGTCAAACTTTTTGCATTATTACGATTATGAAAAGAGGATCTCAGAAAGTTAGAAAATATTTTTAAAAAATCGAAATTTTACCACTAACTAGTCCTTAAATCGTGGCCAACGTCTTAAGTTCGTACATACGTATTAACAGCTTAAAACAGATTGGCAAGAGAACTGATTTATAAAAGTAACTCGACTGGTTTATTAAGCGATTGCTGACACTAAGGAACATTGTTCTATTGCTGGTGATTTAGTGCAGGACTCTTTGAGGGTCGTGGGTTCGATTTCTGTTGTTCTTACCAATGATGTCCTTCATTCCCCTTAGTCTTAGCAATGAATCGGTAGTCCACAGTAATTATAACAGGTGTGTTGCACTCATAGAAGAAAATAGCCTTATTGGAACCAATATTTCCATTATATGCCTTCACAATGGGACGCTTATTATACCATTTCTTCTAATTCATTTACTTCTTAATGGAGGTTGTTCGGGAACAGCATTATGTTCTGAAAGTATAGGCATGTGAATATTACGTTACACTGCAACAAAAAGAACAAAAGACTTAATGTTATATCGTACCTTAGGTTGCTATTAGAGTACACCGCAGTCATGCCAGTAAATAACTATTCATTCAGGATGGAGCACCAATCATTTAATATAGCTATATAATATTTAGGTCACTATAAATTTTATCGAATTGACCATTTTGCCACAAACATGTGGTTTTAATTTCGATCTGAAATGGTCATTTAGGCACTAGGAAAGGCATTATTAAATCGGAACCGTCAAAACGATTCGAAAGTAAACGGGACATCCATTACGGCCTTAACAGTGGCTTCCTCTCACGTGGGTTAAGTGGAGTTGTGGGTGTAATTGATTTTTAGCATACCTGACTACATTTGTCACAGTGAATCATTACAAATAGTCTAGAAATAGTGTACATGTCTTATAATTGACCCACAATGAATTTCCAATCTGTTTTGGCATTGAAAGTATTAAACGATCGTGTAGGGAAAAATTGCCACTTAACAGTTTATTCAATGCTTCACCTAAATATTTCTCTATCCTTTATAGGTCTTCAAAAGATATCTATTCTAGATTTAATATCACAATAATTTCGTCACAGTATCATAACAGGACCGTCACAAAAATCACAAACCCTCAAACCTATCAAAAACTACACCTTCAATGTATCACAACATCACAAACATAATATTACAAGACCCCCATCACACAATTACAATCACAATATCACAACTTCACTATCACCCTGTAACAACATCCCAATCATAATATTACAAGACCCCCATCACACAATTACAATCACAATATCACAACTTCATCATCACCCTATAACAACATCCCAATCATAATATTACAAGACCCCCATCACACAATTACAATCACAATATCACAACTTCACCATC
>JAVFBW010099454.1:0-16621 GCA_034783835.1 Mopalia ciliata
GACATGTGATGCCCAAGGGCCGATGTTCCGTGGTAAGCTGGTAGGTTGATAGGTTTGAATCCCGCTGCGACCTTCTGAAGATGTAGGAGGGTATCACAGAAAGTTTCTCCGGCGCCGAATTAAACAGATCCTCGTCTGCAGTGCTGAACCCTTAAAAGGTCAAAGCCAATATATTATGATTGAATTTAGGAAAAAAACGGTGTAAAAATATATTCTGATCAAATACGCGGAAGAGACAGAATAATGAAAGGATAAAACAAATATAAGAAAAGTAGTACAAAGATTAAAGCTGCCTACTTTACCAATGCGAAACATGTTATTTTTTTATAACAGTTAGAAGAAGAAAACAAAAAAATAAACTACAAAGGGGACACAAAGCAGTAGAAATTGGCTTGATCTGTCCACATTTAGGAGCTCAAATCACTGTTCTATGCAGCTGAACTTTTGAAGAGATAAATGTCAATTCACCCAAATGTTAAAAATATGAATGTTGCAGAGATCTTTTTTAATATGTATCTCGGTGTACAATAAAATGAAATGCCCCAAAAGTCATGAATTACTTTGTCATGAAGCCACACGCTGTTATAGAAGTTACGGAAGTTCTGTAACCTCCTTGTGCTAGGTTTTCACTATCACGATTCGCGGCACGATTGAAATCGTCCTCATAATCATGTAGTACTCCGATATTATCAAATTTTGAGATCGTGTTGATCGTAGGAAAGTTCTTGACGCTTTAACAAAGACAATTTCTACGATCAATAAATTGATTGTCGATCGTGATCATCGCATCAGATCGTATTTATATTGTTACAAAGTGCGACTTGTCGCATCTAATCGTGTTTCGCAATCGTTATGATCGGAATCAGCCTTCGACTAAACAAGCACCACGCTCTGTTGAGATGTTGTGAAATGCAAGAAACAATGAAGTCCACAAACAGTCTGCCTGTCAATATATATTTGTCGTTGTCCAATCGAAGCTTAAATCGTGACCACTGTCAATATTCATCGCGAAAGAAATCGCGACCACAATGGTATCCTATTGCAACAAAGGACATCCCGTGGTGATGAACTTATCGGAAGATATCCGAACTTATCTGAACTTATCTGCACGCACCTGGGATGATCGGGGATTCTGATAGTGATGGTCGTTTCACATCGAGACCTGATCGTGTTGCCTGAAATTTATCAATCGTGACCATATCGCTTCCTAGCGCACCAAATTGTACCAGAGCGTATAGACTCGCATACAAATTCTACGATCAGCTACGAGCGACCAATCATCGGGTTCGTAACGGACCAGAAGACATTTGAAATATATTTTAAGTAAACATACCTACCGACCCCAAGGGGGAACTATTACGTTGATGAAAGTGAGTCTCCTTTCTCAAACACGCAATACTTGTTTTGTTATACTGATTATGCTTCTTTCAGTCCCTGGGACATTTGTTTTGCAGTGGGACGGACTTATATGCTTATCTTATTTGAAATTGGGCCATTTTTCACTTTACAAAATAACACTTCCATGTGGCCGACGAAATATTTCGTGACACAGCATCTGCATAAAGCGGGCAAGGGCAAGTTTTTGTTCTATTCCATGTGACATGTTTTCTTCCAATCAGAACAAAACAATCCGACATGAGGTAAACAGTAATGTTTATTGGACTTGCAAAAAAATACAATTACTTGCTAATTAAATATGTAAAAAAAAAAATTGGGGCAATATAAATCGGTTACAATTCGACAAAACTACAGAAAAGTGCTTCTCATTCAGCAATATGCGTTTATGTGAGGCCCCAGTCGTTGCTCAATGGTTAGCGTGTTGGTTTTGACTCCCTCTTTTCGCCCCAAACAGTTATATGAGGGAGTCACACGATGTGGCAACGGCAATAGTGCAGATAATTTATACGAGGTTTCCTACCGTTTTCCAACAGACATTTATTTGAGATAAAGTTTAAAGTGTGAAATCCATAGTCGTATAAGCGAAATATCCTAAAGTATGGCGTTAAACCTCAATCAAACAAAGAAACTGACATGTGATGCCCAAGGGCCGATGTTCCGTGGTAAGCTGGTAGGTTGATAGGTTTGAATCCCGCTGCGACCTTCTGCAGATGTAGGAGGGTATCACAGAAAGTTGCTCCGGCAATCGCGGAAGTGGCTTTTCAACGCATTTAAGGTGGAAAAGGACGTGAAGTGGATCATCTATTGTCAAATAAGTGAAATACTGGTTAGTACGACGATTAACCCAAAATCAACCAATTAGACTTCCACGTGACAATGTGGTTTGGGGAAACATTTTACCCATTTACATTTGTCCATTTGTTCTTTTCGGATAATTGTGTATAGTATAAGTGGACTATAAATCTCTCTGTTAGACCGGTAGCGTCCAACCAATGGCGTGGAATAAAATTTGTCCAAAATACTTCAATTTGAGCTTGATTCCATGTGACGATCGTTTATGTTAGAAAAAAAATCACAGTTGGTCAGAATTACAATTGTTATTAGTAGTTAAATAGCAAAGTGTGTATTGATTTGAGGGTAATTCAAATGCGGAAGTAAATTTGATCGATAAAAAAAAACGAACCAAGGTCTTGAACAAAATTGTGGTTATTTAATGCCATGCCTCTGGGGTACCCGTTTAGTAGTATTTCATAAAAGGGTCAGCACTCTTTGATTTCAATACAATTATTTGCTATCCAAGATCTATTACGTGTCGCATTATTTCATAGCGAACTGTCAACGTTTCTGCTGAATGGCTACCCAAAATTGTCATGATTAAATGTACAGGGATCTTAGGAATGCGAGGAGCTCAGAATTATCGCGGAGTACGTTAAAGGAATATAGTCATGATTATTGCCTGTTTATTGCTTGTTGAACATTTTGCATTATTCAGATAATGTCTGGTTGGGCATTCTGTTAAATCCTTGGTTAACACACACTGTATACAACAGTTTTGTATTTGATAACTATGAAATCATGCCTCCAGTATTTAGCATCCCCATGACTGTAGTAGAATTGTATAAATTCAAGATATTTAATTGAAGGGTCTCATAATGAATTAGGGATGAACTAACAGTAAACCCAGTTCGCTATAAAAAAATAAAACAGTTTGGGTTGTGACTATTTCCAAATGAAGTTATTTGTTAAGGTATCATAAACGGTTTGATCAAGTACACAGAGATGACATAGCCTGCCGTTCTACATCTTTGTAATCATATTGTTTACACTGGTTTTAACCTTTTAAATATCTGGACAGAATTTGGTTTTCCCTGGTCCAAGTCAAAGGGACATTATTCATGGGCGAACCTTATAAAATTATATGTCTACACTAATAAGTTTTTAAAAGACTGTTATTTCCGTATTAAGAATAGTAATGGGTTATTAAGAATGGTTGCAGGGCATTAATATCAAAACCTGACTAAATTTATAGCATTTTATTCAAGACCGTACGCTGTTGATTGATTGATTGGTGTTTGAAGCTTAAAGGTATGTCACTTATAGGACGGTGGTGTATTCCAACAATAATTGACACAAGCACATGCAATGTTTTTATAAAGTCAGAAAATTGATGGTCATCCAGTGTTAAGTACAGGCAGCATTGCTACTCTCTAAACAAACTGACCTTATTCACAGGGCCGACCGTTTGGAGGATGAGAATAGCAATGTCGTTAAACAGGAATGGCGGTACTTGTCTCTTTGCTAACCAGGTAATGTCCCGTATTGACCGATTTGATGCGTTTGTCTTATATTTGGTTCTAACCGACTTAGTGGTGTGCTTACTAATCCTACGCCAATGTACCGTTTACAGCTACCATATTTAGACAAGGGGCCATTTGATGTGTTTAATCATTCCTTTTTTTAGTAAAACGTTACCCCCTCCCCCCCCCCCCCCCCATCCCCAACAAACAAATACCATTGACTCGTTCAGAGAATACATCCATTATGGGGCGATAATCATAGTAATTGAGTCCCTGGTCATCTTTATAGTGCTACCAAGGTATTCGGACGTGGTCTTTATAGACACAAACAGAAAATTGAACCCTTGCTAGGTAGTCCGAAAACACCTCAAATGCCCTAGACACAATATGTATGGACATTTCACATGCCATAAAATAAATGTAACTTCGTGCTAAAAGGGAGGTAACTGTCCCTTAAGATGCGATATTTATATGGCCATTATGCCTAACGACTTTCCCAATAGACATCATTACAGTTTACGCCTTGTCTATATGTAAATAGATCAGACAAACACCTGTTAAGAGACTAGGTATTCATATGCATACACCCAGAGGAGTTACAAGTGACACTAGAAGAGAACTATGAATTTTAGCATTAAGCTACAACAATGCAGATCATAACCAGGTTACAGATGTATGTGCAAAATAAAGACCTTAGCCCACCATTTAGACAAACATCTAATGGGAGTGAAAATTGTATTAAGCATTAAAAATCAACTAAATCATTGAATGGTATATTTAATTGTGTTCTGTTAAATTGTGAAGATGATATTAATGTAAATAAATTTTATAATTTTGTTGCACATTTCTAAGCCCAGTGCCACGCACATTATAGATAGGATGTGATATGCGTACATTTTGGAAAGCTAGCTAGGTCAGATCTAAATTATCACGGTCCAGATGGCTTTACTCAAAATGTTGTTTATAATATTAAAACAATTCTTCCCATAGTAAAAAATTCGTACTGATATAAAATATCAGGTACTAGTTAAACTATATTTTACGTTTTTATATGAATAATAATCCATCTGGAATTGCTAGGAGTAAAACAAATCCTTTCATATCACGTTACTGTCACAATAGTTATATTTTACAGGATTGGGATCATATATCAATTGGTGTAAAACATTAACTGTCGTGTTTTGCGACCAAAATCTATAAAGAATTACTTCCGAAATTCAAAAATATCCATAAATTTCATTAGCTGTTGTTTTTGAATGTCACAATGCTCATCCGTTTTTGTGCTATGAAAATGTTTTGTCGTTTAATTTGTTTATTTTTTTTTAATTTATCGCTTACTTTTCGGAGCCACAATAAAATTTTCTTCCAGAGTAACCCCATATATATGTCATATAATATCAAAACTACAGCTGTACCGTTGTTTTATGAAAAAACCCGTAAACGATAACCACAACTTAATGTTCTAAGGAGAAGCTTGCAATTAGTGGATGGAACACCAACAGAATATCTGTATGTGCGTTTGTCGGCAGCAGTTCTTTTGGAATCCAAATATTGACTTTTAAAATTGGACTGCGAATGATATAATTTTCGCTTCGACAATGTTTTATAGCAATTAACACATTTATTCAACTCCCCTGATCACAAGAATTACTAATACAAACAGGTATACAAGTAAGTATTTGTTCTCTCCCAATTTACATATTATATAAGCCATACCATTAATTTTAGTTTCTGAACTTCATAGCCCGTAGCAGCTAAAGCTATGTACGCGTATGTGTGCAATAATTATTTTCTAAACGTACGTTACAGTTATTTGATGTTAAACCGAAAATTCAAACTAAGAGAAGAAACAAAATACGCAACTCGTCCTCCATAGAGTCTTTGTATTGTTTTGATTGCACATTTTACAGATAGTACTCTTGAAATTAGATGTCAAATTTTCACCCAAATGTGTTATATAACCTCTTAAAGGGACCGACAGCTGTTTTTCGACCGTCACTTATTATTTTTATTGCATATTTTCAAAGACCGCCATATTGCACTGCATTGCACTTGCAATCGAATAAGCATAGCCGTAAATTAGTTAATTTAATTAGCGGAACTGACGTGATTGTTGCAAAACACGATAGTTATATCATCTATTCATGGCTGTCACCTGTTGCCAGCCGAAAGTGAGGGTTCCGTCCCCAAGCGAGCAACAACAGCAAGCAACGGCTTGTACATATCCACATGGTAGTAAAAACCGGATTTTTTTAAAACCGCATGTCTTCTGAAAACATGCTTAACGTATGTTTTAATGAGCTATTTTGATATGTATAGAACAGATTAACATTACGCTAGGATGACTAAACTTGTGTATACCCCGTTTTGTTACATATGCCTTCCAATGCATCCTTAGTAAACAAACACACTGGTGACCGACCGTGTTTTCGAACAATGAAGTCAGCCCCGCCTGTTAAATTAACTTATTATAAACGGCCGTGTTTACTCGACCGCAATATAGATGTTTGTCTTTGAAAGTATGCCATAAAAATAAGTTTAGGTCGAAAAACAATTGTCTGTCACTTTAAATGTTGAATCCAGCTATGTCACAGATTGATCTACCGCTGTGTGTTACACGAAGTGGGTAGGTTATTAGAACAAACGTATCTTATTGTTTATAACTAAACCAAAGCGACTGGATTTTTCGATTTGGCGTGAATGAGTAAATTATTGTGGGGAGGATTTCAATGGCAGTCTGATAAGTGACTTTGATATTGGGATAGAAGAGGTGCGACGTTTAATGAGAAGTTTGTATTAAGGTTCGCGTCCTTTTAAGTTGAATTCTTAGCTGGCCCGTATTAAAGTCCTTTTTCCTACATACTGTTTACTTTATTTTGGTTAGCAATTATTAAACCCGAATTCAGTTTTTTTTTACAAAGGTCATCACTAGGGATCAAAGCGCCTTTCTATGGCTTTGTGTCGATTCCATTCAGCAGAATTCAATTTTGCAAATCATGTATGTTTTTATAAGCCTTACCAGCGTTTAGACAAAAAAGTCAATCCGTGTTCTTTTGTAGGGCCAACTGACCTTCGTCGTCATTTGTTAACGGCGATTGAAGGATTGCTTCAGCTAGCATTACGTAAAGACTGAATCATATACACATAACTAACTTTTCTCTGGTGGTGTCTGAGATAAGAGGAATTTTGTTTCCATTTGAAGTGTAGTACACTGTCTGGTGGTAACAAACATAAAATTGTCACTATTTGATAACGTTGGTATGCAGAACCGTGATTTCGTATATATATATATAGATATATATATTGCTTTTAGAAATATATATATCTATATATATTCATGTTGGGCCTGTAACCCAAAGGTCCCGGGTTCGATCGTTGGAAGCAAGCAATTTGTTCTCTCTTCATTTATTCAGTATATATATTTCAATATGTAGCATACCGATGGAAGATTGTATTGATCTTTTTGGGTTTTATACTGTGAACTTAACAGAATTTTCGTTATTTTTGGATAACACATTCTTATTTTGAACAGATTCTTGTTCAGAAAATTTTTCAAGTAAAAACCCGTCCGGGAATCGAACCCACGAACCTCCGAGTTAGGCAAGGAATCGCCAGTAGTAAATGCCTGAGAGCCGGCCTTCTATAAACAAGGTTAAACAGATGGAGCCTGGAGACACAAAAATCACCATCTGAGCTTAATGTCTCTAATGAAACGAGTATTTTCTTTTTTCAATTCACAAGGGAGGGACATTTGGTTCATAGGAGTGATATACTTGTGACAGTTACATATTATAATAACACAAATTTCAGAGCAATATATTTATGTATTTTGACCAAAAACGACGTTTCTCTAAGTGTATAAAGTCCTTAATTTTATAACTGCTTAGCTTTATATTTTGCCTAGCGTTTAACAAATAATTACCCAACGTCTGGTTGTAATGGTGACTACCATCAAGTTGAACAGAACTAGCTGTATTATAAATCAATTAAGGTTGGCTATACAACAGAGTTTTACTTTACTATTGACAGTAAAGAAAAGAAACTGTGGGGGACAGAAAAGTAGATACTGCCTTTGCTACTACTGCAATTCATTGGTCGCCTAATTGAATAAGTGACTGTCTGAAACAAATAGTTAGTGTTAAACGTCTGGGAGATAAATGTCAAAGGCTTTGTTGTAGTGGGATGTGGTTGAGAACACGTTCTACCCTCGATACGTTGATTTGACATTGTCTCGATCTTCGCACAAAAATTGTAACGTTAATATAATATACGATACAGTAGGTCAGTTCAACTGTGAAACTCGAGTTAAAGGCGACTTGGGCAGTCGTTAACTTACTACTTTTCTGAATATAAGGCCTTAACCAGATATACGAAGCATTTAGCGCTTCAGTTATCCCTACCTGTAAGTGTTCTGTGAATTATAATGCACAAACTACTAATCAAAATATTGACACCTGTTCATTCTATGTCGTCGTCGGTCTTTGAGAATGAACACCATCTCAGAAAATTACTTTAGCAAATGACCCTAATAATTAAGTTAAACTAGACGACCAAAAATTGTTCTACTGTTAATATTGATCAGAAGTCACCAGGTTGCTAGTTCTCAAAGTGTACCAGAGGGTCTTATACTGGAAGCAAGGTTTAAACTAGAGTTGGGTTATGGTTATTGACTGCTTTCGCTTTTATGTGTTGGCTTAGCAAATTCCTTTGCTATAATATGTATCGTTACAGCATATATTGATAATTCGGCTTGCTTTTAATAGTAAACATTAAGGTGTTAATCAATTTAAGGTTGATCTCTGCATTGTTTTAATCGGTGGATTAATTGATTTGTGTTTTACGCATTATTCAGCGGTAATTCAGCTACGCCTGTGGCGTGGGCATATATTATAATTATTTTATCTAACTATACTTAGATTTTAAAAAAACAAATAGAACTTAAAACGACAAAAAAGTTTTACCGATTAAGTGCGTTAGTTCTATTAAAAATTGTATGTTATTGTGTTGAAAATACGCACTGTTTTGACAAACAACTGGAAGCCCAACACCAGAGAATACATCCCACTAAATGTATCTATTCAATTAGTCGGTGGGGCCGTTCATGCTGTACAGATTCCAATATAATAATATGGACAAGAGACATCAAACGTTCTGAGAGTATTAGTTCGGTTAACTGTTCTATTAGAATAAGAAAAGAGTTGGTACTTAACACTGATATACCATTCGGCTGTAATTGATACTTCAGTTTGATTCAAGTCATCAAAAAAGCATTACAAATTCCTAAAACTGGGTTGATTTCTATTAATTTCCGTAAGAGGAAAACTATGCATCGTGACTTTACACAATCAACACAGTAGTGTGATATATTACTTTTGTAAAGCGGAATGACAAAGAAGGGTCGCGTCTTTGTGTCAAAACCAAACAGTCAGATATGAATGAATGAACTGGCAGTGTCATTAAGCGGAATGATGATCGACTTCGTTGTCTTTACATAAAACTTTCTACAAGTGATATGATTGCTATACATGTATTTAACGAGGAAGAAAAATCCCCCCCCCCCCCCCCGCCCCTCCCCTACACACACACACACAAACTCATGATTCATGATACAAGAGACTTCCGTTTTGATTCATTATGTCGTGTATTTGATTGACGTTTAACGCCGTATACTCAAGGACATTTCATTTATACGACGACGGATTGTGTATTACACATTGCTCCATGTTTAAAGCGGAAAACCGGACGAATCCTCGTAAAAACCACCTATGCGATTGCCGAAGCCATATCGTTGCACTAATTTGCCTGATTTTGACAGACGGACTCGAATCTGTAAGCGGTTCATCACAGTAAGATTAGTAGGCCGACCTGCTTACCACCAAACAATGGTAAATGGTCGTTATGTACTATGTACCCGACGCGAGAGACCAACGGCTATTGTGGTGCTTTATTTTAACTTTGTCAATCAAAAGGTAACTTGTTTGAGTGGCATTTAGAAGTTGGGATGGTAACACTTCTGGATTTTTATGGAGTTTTTATGGATTTAAACCCAGAAGTTGAAAATCCATAAAGTCTTACTTATTATGTAATCAAAAGGTATTCAACGTTGACCAAATTTCCTCCTGAATAAAACACATTTATTAATACGGATAGCTCATTTCTTCTACTGAATAAATTGCTATTGGATATTAAATGTAGATATATGTTGATCACCAATAAAATATTAAGAATTAATGTTAATGCTAAAAACCAATATGTTGCCAACTGGACTGATGTTGTTATCTTATGTTTAACAAACCGGTTTATTATTTTAGCTGTTTTGTAGCATGAAGTTACGTATGTTTTGAAGCTAATTCAATAAACCATATAGACAATGCGCGACAGCAAGAGTCGGTGTGTCTTCTCATGCTCAAATACGATAAATTGTCTTTGATGTTTGTTGGAACAGACAAATTACAATCAAGTGACTATTAACAGTTATATCTTTATTTCGGGAGACAGTTGCTAGACTGGCTTACGGTTGGCCGGCGCTTAGTTTTTGCCGCTTTATCGCCACACTGAAAGCCGTGGCATCGATTCCCGTCCCGATTTCAATCAAATTCACAAAATTACAAAATATTATCCCCGTTTAAAACATTATTATCTTACATGAAATAAATTCCATTTCTGAAACGAATACTAAAGATGGTTATTAACATTCTTTTCAAATCCACTTCAAAGTAGCGACTGACGCCGACTTTGTTTACAGCAGCAAATTGACAATAATGCCACAGAGTCATTATCAAATTCCCAGCTTTTTTGAATTTATGAATGTAAATGTCTAAACCAGGTTAGTGTACCCATTTAATACCGAATGTAACGATGCAACAACAGAATTCATTTTATTACTAAAAACCAATGTATTGCCAACTGGATATGACTGTGAGGTAATTGACTGATGATTCTTGAAGTTAGAAACCCCTTCCCTCATCCAATGATAATCCACTCCAGAAATAAACTTTCTTATCAGAAGAACATTTATTAAATTTGTTGTTACATTCGCTCTTAACGGTATTTCACTTTGACTGCGTCGGTATTCTCCAAATTTTCAACACAAAAACATTGATAGATTGTGCTCTGCTGGAAAATTAATGTTTCCCCATTGCTGTAAAGTAAGTTTAAATGTGCTTGAACACACTGCTCTTAGCCATAGGGTTACGATCTACTGTGCTGTACCCTGAGATAAGCAGTTGGCAAAATTGGAAAGCCTGGAGCCACGTTCACTTTTACACTATTAAACTGGCTTACCAAAGTCAGAGACAAACCTTGAGTGGTAAAGATTTATTGCAAAACAAACCCCAGATTTTTGTGCTGAATAGTGAAAAGTATTCCGTCTTTGGTGTTGGCAAATATATTGGTTTCATATTCTTGTAGGTTATTTCCAACGACAAACACTCGGGTACTGTAAATCAATATTTACCTCATTAATTCTGAAGGTTGACCTTTGTGTACTGATAAAGACACTTTCTGTAACAATGTCTTTTACTTCGCCAACAGAAGATCGTATCTTAGTGATAACAAATGTTTATACTGTTAGCCATGCGACCACCAGTAATAGAATATAACCCAGTCTTATGTATGCGGCATCACACAGGAAGATTGCTCTTTACGCGATTCTTTTCAATGTGGCGACCATACAATTACCATATCTTCCTCTAAAGTATCCACTGCAATGGTTAGACTAAATGGACTATTAGTGTTATATCGATTTTAGTCCGTTTTATTATTGATATAAAAAGTCAAGTACTAGTAGACAGCATAAAAAATCAGACTTGTTCACTTCCATACATTGTATGTTATCACTTACATGTGCTAATAAAATGTTCGGGGAAATTTTAACACATTATGCTTGAGTCACATTATAGTTAAAGCGGGCGATATAAATCATTTTAATTCCGTATGTCATATTTTGTACGCTTGGACGACACAACTGTTGTGTTATTTATTGATGTTAACGTAAAACCTAGAGGTGGAATTCTATAATATTCTCATACATTTTTCAAATTTTAAGGAATTTGGTGCAGCAAAATGGAAATAAAAATATCACTATTTAAATCATGTCAATTTATTAAATCTTGATCACATCGCATAACAGATTATCTGACTTGTGCTACAATTAGCTTACCTATACTTGCCATGGTTTAGTTTTGTACATCTTTGTTTAAGATTCGCCTTTCGACCATCAGGTATATGAGCGAGTCACATGTTGTGGCTCCGGCAATCGCGGGGGTGGTTTTTACGAGGTTTCATCCCGGTTTTCCACCGTAATAAGGCTGTGTCCAGTGTGAAGTGGACAATCCGTCGTCATATAAGTGAAATACCCTTGAGTACGACGTTAAACAACAGACAAACAAATCGTATTTTGCCATCCTGTTAAAATGGCACAGTAATAAATTTTGAAGATTGTTCGAATGTGACTTGTTATCTAAAGGCTTCTATCCAATGTGTCGTCTGGCGGAAGGTTTCAAGCAATGCAATACTGTTCTCAGTTAGTGATGGAGGAACATTGACACTTAACTCTTTAATGCTAACATCAATCCGTCTACCCATGTTGTTTTTTGACTGGTAGCGTTTAGGTGCCAGAAAGCCTCTGCTGGCGTTTTTCGCCAATAAGACCCCATTACGATGTGCCTCTTCACGTAAAATTCCGCAAGCATACTGTAGTGTAAACCGGTCCCCGATATAATTTACCTGTATGTTAAACCGAATCATCTAGCTAGTATAACTATATATGATCTTATACATGGTAAATTATGTAACTGTCTCATTTTAGTTTACTCGGATTGCACATTAGACGACGACGGATTGGTTCTCTACAACCTAATCAATGACATGTATGAGACTATGTGGATGACGTTTTACTGCTATAACATCTATTGGTATGCAAGTTATTACTATGAGGTCGAGGAAGATTCTTTCTTCATTGAAATTCCACAGAGGACTCGTTTACTAGTGTATATGACCCACCACGATTGGAACAACATGGATATGACGACATGCGTTCTGGTAAAATATATTAATTGGGATTTATTTTATATTACACGACGTCAGTACTATATGTTCTCCACAACATAACCTCCACACAGGACATCGAACCATTCACATAACAAATTAATTTAACGATGTACGATGTTAAATGAACATTATTGTACTCCTAGCTGTTAACATGCAGACCAGCCGTTACATAGATATCTATACCATTTGATTTCACAATTACACATTTGCCTCCGCTTTAAGTTCTTCAACTTCAGCGGTTTGTCTTAATAAAACCATGAGTCACGGCCATGTAGCTGAACTTTGCTAAGTTTGGAGATCTGAAGAATAAGTTATCTGCTGCATTAGCTGAATTTTCGATGTGTTCCTCTGCGTTAGAATCATTGCAGAAATATCTTTTTTTTTTTGTCTATTATAGTAACGTTTTTAGATATGCTACGGTTATTTTATAAAGATATGAATCGAAGTATGCATACCTTACTATTTTCCGTGGCATGTCATCCCGGCGGTTGACAAAGATATACCAGCCGATGGCCTAACACGTTATACAACTGTAAAACACCCCCAACCTCCATTTCTAAGTCAAAAACAGAGAGAAAACAAAAATATCATGAAAACAAAGCTTAATAGCCCGTTCTCGGGTATTCATTCACTTTCGCCCAAATTAATTTTTGGTCACTTGGAATTGCTGGAAACTGCTTTCTCGTAAAGCCTACAACTTTGTGGGTTAGTATAACCTGTAACAACTTATCACTTTACTTAATTATTAAAGTGTGTTAAAGGGTTCTGACGAGTTATTTAGAAAATATATCAAGCGAGCCGCTTTATTAAGCGGAGAGTCTGGATCACGTAAGATTTATGCCTGTCAAAATTTCCCATGCATGTGACACGCTTGACGGTTAATGGAAGTTACTTAAGGACGTGTTAACGTCTTTTTTTAGCAATCAATACATATAGCAACATAATTTTTCCAGTTTATATTTAGGCATTTGTGTGATTTCTTACTCTTGATTTCAATTAGCTTTAATAAAGCAAGCCGTTAAGGACCTGATTAGTGAAAAAATGTCTTAATATTCTGACCCTTTTCCAAGCCATATGTTTATACCCAACTTTGTGGGAACATTAATTTTAAACAAGTTAAACATTGTATGGTCGTTTTAGCCACGTGATTTTCTGGAGACCTCCGAAATATCAGTAAACTATACGCACGGTCTTGAACAGTTATCAATTAAAGGAGGGGAAATAACTCTCGTTTGTATCGTTTATATTCAGACTAGTCAGACAAACATATGTATGTCCGCTATCTGTGAAACGGAAATGTAGCAGTTAGGAGGAAACAGTTTTCGAATACTTTTCCATCAAATTGACAGGCGCCGACAAGTTTGATCATACCTTTACACCTCTGTCGCAGATACTTTACCTGTGATTAGGTAACACACAAAATATAAACCTAGAAATAACAGTTATCCGTCAAGAGAAGATCATTCTTTCAAATATAAAACTATTCTCGTTTTGTTGCGAAATATTTCATAAAAATTACTTCAAGCTCATTAACCTAATCCAGAGTTTATATGGAGAGCACTACGCCATGGTTAACAACTGCAAGGGAGATATTTATGAGTCTTAAAAAATCTCATATACACTCAAAACATGGAGGTCAGCAAGTACAGATACATTTACCATACTTAATGCATTTTTAGGGGGAGATTTGTAAATTGCTTTTACGCTTTGAAACGTCAAGTGTGCTATTGCTTACAACATGGTGTGTTGAAATATTATTGTCCCTGTCCTAATTTTCTTTTCTTTTCTTTTAAAACCTTGTTAACTGGGAATTACCAAGTCATGTGACACCACATGTAGCCTATAAACGGAACAATTGATAAAAGTAACGTTAAAAATTAAGCTAACAGTAATTATAACTTTTAATTTCTTACCCCATTTATGTGCTTGCAGTGTCCCCTGGGCAGTCATACGGTCATTTATTTACTGTTTACTATCTGGATGTAATCGATTAAGACAAATATATGAATTATGTATTTATCCATAATGTGATCTAGAAGATGGACTGTCTAACAATTTAGCCGCTGTTTAAAAAAAATCTATCAGTTTACTCTGATCGAAACCGCGTTGATCTAGCAGTGATTGTGCCCCCACCTCATGCTTTAATCTCCTCTCTAATAGGTTCAACATTATGATCACTTCTACTTCTACTATTATGCATGGACGTCGGAGGACGTGTACTATATCGATGCGATGATTTATTGCCAATACAGGTATGTCATGTTTTTCAATACCAGTCGTGAAGGGCTTTTTGGTGCCTTTGTGCTCTCTAGGCTATAGGGTAAAATGGAGCCGATCCTGTGATTGCCCTGCTTTGTGTGCTGTTTTGTGTTTGTTTGTTGCCAGGGGTTTCTAGGGTGAATCAAGCCAAGGCCATGGTTTAGTTGTAGCATGTGCTCTTACTAATCCTGCTCCGATGTACCGTTCACCGGATCGAGTCCGTCTGTCGACCAGGGATATGAGCGAGTCACACGTTGTGGCTCCGGCAATCGCGGGGACGATTTTTACTAGGTTTTTCATTGTAATAAGGTTAATGTACATTCGAAGTAGACAATCCATCATCATATAAGTGAAATACCTTTGAGTACGACTCAATCAAACAATCAAAAATCAAGTGCGATTCCTTTCATTCAATGGGCTGACACCACACCATGTGATTAAATCGTACATAGTTTCAATCAAGCGAACACATCCTTCATTCTGTCATGTGAACCTTATAATCCAAATTTAAAGCTTGCAGAGAAAGGGGAGCTGTTCTTTGTGATCTAAGATCTACCATAATCAACCGGTTTGTGATGATTGATTTTGTCTTTTGATTGTTCTGTTTCATCTGTACTATCTGTGGCGTTGAGGGAGTTTTCCTTCGCCCATTTGTCTGGTGCGTTGTTTTAGGAGTCAAGACACATTGTTTATGGCCTTTAAATCTCAATCGGGTAAAGCAACGAAAATCATCAAAATGATTGCAATAATTATTTAACATTTATGTTCCTGAACTGATGTTGAAAAGATCCACCCGTCATTTTTCTATAATGCAGAACGCCTTTACATCCATTTATTAAATCTGTACGATTGTTCAGTTATGAAACCATTTATACCATGAAATTCTAGATATATTATTATTGCAAAGAAAATCAATTTGGCATGCATCCATCGGAATTCGAAGTCTAGTATCTGACTAGGAGGGCAAGCGCATTATAACGGGAGCCCTAAAAAAGTTAAGGCATGGAGCAGATACTTGCGTATGCGACAGTGATTTTTGTCCTCACATTCTTGCGTTGTCGTTCCGTTGTGTCAATCCTAAATCCGTACAAATGCGTTTTGTTTTCATTTTAATATTTCTAAAACTAACAGAATAACATATATTTCATAAAAAGGAAAGTTTTTCTACAATCTTTTTCACTTGCTTCTTTTAAACCATTTAAGTCAACTGTTCAATTTTACATCAACGTATAATATATTATATGAACCAAAAAACGGTCATTTAGTTTTTCCCGTTTTGTCTTAGTTTTCTTGCAATATTGTGTTAAAGGTGAAACATATATAAAAAATGAGCCAAAATAGTGAAATTTCAACTTCTTGTGGATATTTATAAAAAAGGAAAAAAGAGATTGAAAATCTAAAAGACAGTCTTTTATTTGTATATGCGGGGATGAAATGTGCCGAAAATCAGCTCTGTAGGTACAATAGAAGAGCTCTATTCCAAAACGCGTTAAATCCATTTTCATTAATTTTCTAAAAACATTTTACCGATTTACCGATGTAAATGTTCGTAATTTTCTCCGTTTTCTGGCCTAATGCTATATGTTCATGTATTCTAATATGTGTACAAAAATATT
>JAVFBW010099564.1:0-16621 GCA_034783835.1 Mopalia ciliata
TACACATGTAATGTTTATACACATGTATAGATTTTTACTCAACATTCTCCTTTCATAGGTTTTCAAACTATGGTTGATTTCTAATGTTATTACAGGGGTGTTTATACGGTATAACAATAACAAACCTGCTTACTTTGTGTAGTTTAAATGTTATAAACTTGAAACTTATTCCTAAGAGACCGCCCCGTCGTGTGTACATACATATGCAATTTTAAATCCACAAAGGCAAAAGTAAGACAAAGTAGACGAGACATTGTTAAAATGAGCCTGAGAAATTGTAGAGTTCATTCCCCTTTTTTTTTTGTTTTTAAATTCTGATGACAAACTGTATGCCTCTATAACAATCGTATTCTCATGAGAGTTTCTATAGTTGACATGACTAAGACATCTCTCGTACGCTTTGCCAGGCCATCACGAAATAATTCCCACCAATATTTATAGTGCACAAAGTCTAGCAAATAAAGAAGTGCTAAAGGAGATGGCCTGGGTGCATCTTAGAGTCAATGTCTTGATGTAGGAAGTAGAATCGATTATATGTTAGAATGCCTCTGTACAAGTCAATGTTGAGTATGGAATGTAAAGAAAGGGCATTAACCATTGGTATATTTTTTCTTTTGCAGGAGCAGTATAGATTTTGTTTTGAGGCCTTATCAGATCACATATCAGAACTTTCAGAGGACACGGCAGCTTTGTGACCAGATGTTATCAAGTGTAACCACCCCTTAAGTAGTACACCTGAGCTGTACTAAACATTTACCTGTACTTTAAACGAGAAAATAGTCTATATTATGATCAGAATTTCCATTTCTAAAGACTCGTTGGTCATGATTTATATTGTTACATGCTTCCTCTGTGTATGTCATGAGTATAGTACAGAGCAGAAATGGTCCCTTGATAACCTTCACAAGGTTTCCACTCGGTTTTCAGCCTACAGTCTTGCGGTAGCGTGTGCGCTTCCAGATCTGAACATGCTTCGATTACCATTCACGGATTCAAGTCCGCCTTTCGAGCATCAGGTATATTAGCGGGGGTGGTTTCTACAAGGCTTCCTCTTGGTTTTCCACCGAAATAAGGCTGTGTACAGTGTGAAGTGGACAATCTGTCGTCATGTAAGTGAAATACCCTTGAATATGACGTTAAACACCAATCAAACAAACAAACAAATCCACCCAGTTTTCATTCGTAATAAGGCTGTGTACTGTGTGAAGTGGACAATCCGTCGTCATATAAGTAAAAACCCTAGAGTACGATGTTAAACCCCAATCAAACAAACAAACATCCATGTCATAATTGCACTGTGTGAATGGATCCATGTCCTAGACACATTGATTCAAAGCAATGAAACACAACATTAATAGTACTTGGTAAGCTCATTGGCATAACCTCAGGTACAGTAAGTTAATTACTGTACAGGTGTGTTCATTCAAAACAGTGAAATACACCATCACTTGTACGTGGTAAACTCATTGGCATAACCTCAGGTACAGTGAAAGTTAATAACTGTACAGGTGTGTTGATTTGAAGCAGTGAAACAGACCAGCAAGTGTATGTGGTCAAAAGATTGGCATAACCTCAGGTACAGTGTATTGTAATTACTATCCAGGGCTGTTGATTTAAAGCAGTGTAACACACCATCATTTGTACATGGTATTTTAATTGGCATAACCTCAGGTACAGTGTATGTTAATTACTGTACAGGTGTGTTGGTACAGTGTATGTCAATTACTGTACAGGTGTGTTGGTACAGTGTATGTCAATTACTGTACAGATGTGTTGGTACAGTGTATGTCAATTACTGTACAGGTGTGTTGATTCAAAGCAGTGAAACACATCATTAATTCAATGCCAGGTTTTACATATTTGTTGATATCCTTGTTCAATAATATATATTTTGTAAATTTGTTATCATATGGCAAAGATTTTGATTGATGTTTGTTACCTGCATATATGTGATCACCAAGTGTCCTCCTCCCCGTAGCAACGCCCTATCGGGATGGTTCCTACAATTCATGGCTTCATGCATATTTAATTATGTGGTAAAGTGCCAATAATATTAATTAGGGGCCTAATTTCATAATTTTATACTCACTTTAGTTTATAATATAGATGAAATCAAGTATCAATTACTATATCAACATCCAGTAATTTCACAACTGGGATATACATGTATATATACAATGAGTTTAGCATTTTTTCTGTATTATTTATCATATTTTTTTAACCCCGTCATTTGAAAATCTTTACTAATTTTTAATTTTTTTTTTTTTTTTTTTTTTAATTTTCAAACAATATTTTTTAAAGATGCTGGCCATTCCAGATCATGTCAGCTTTTGAAGCTGCAGAAAAAGATTTGTAATCAATGAAACTGATTGGGGCATCATCTCTTAAAAAAAAAAAAAAATCATTGCATTTGTGGTAAATTTTCTAATTTGAAGGTAAAATTTGTCCAACAGCTTCAAAATTTTGTTTCTTTTCATGTCATCATAAATGCAGGTTTATGTTTGTTTTCCCACCCAAAACGCAACTGTATAATTGTGAATTGTACATATTCTTTTTGTCTAACTTATTATACTCAAAGCTATTTTTAAATTTGTCCACTTCATTTTAGCGATAATTGAAATGTGCGATATTGCAAGCATATTTTTATAAGCAATAAAATACATGTATCTTTGCAATAAACCATTTTTATGCTGAATATTCTTTAAAAGTGTAGGGAAATAAAAAGTGCTTATTATTTCATTTTTTAATGGACAGTAAACGTAAAGAACTGGAATATGTCAATAAATTTTCATAAAATGGAAATTAGACATCAAATAGAATTTGTATTTGGCAGTGTAAATTTAATGTTAATATAATGGACATTTTTTTATGCAAAACTTAAATGGAAGGCCAGTTGTAATTTCACTTTACTTCTCATATATAAAGCAAAACCTGTTTTGAAGAGCTGTATCTGAAAGTAATCATTCCTAATCACACCTAAAGATGCACATTATCCTTAGATATGTCGAGACTTAAACTGCAAACCTGTCTACACAGTATATTCTGGCATATTTTATGTTACATGCACCAATAGGTCATCAAAATACACACAGAGAATAATATTCTATGCTATGCTGTAACACAAAAATACACGAAATGGTTATAAAGTACTCCAAAAGAAAACACATTTTAACTCATAAATTTCTTCTAGGGTAGGCAGGTCTGAAACAACCCAATTAACAACATCTTAAGCGGCTTGAATTTTAACATAGTTCTGTGCACTGCCTGACAGTATGTTTTAAGCATAGTTATTCTGTCTGTCTTAGCACTGGAGGAACTTTCCAATACAGCAATACACTTAAAATGTTATCGTTGCGCTCGTGAAAGATTAAAATGCTGGAAACTTCCCGATCCAAAGGTGATATAACCTTAAACATGGAATAAACTCCAAATCAATCAAAATTTGGTTCATTAACTGCACTGTGCAAAGTTAACACAACAAAAACATATTACCAGACAATCAGCCCATCATCAAGATCTTTTACATTATATTTGCTCTTTAGTGATAAGTTTTTTACATTTTTCTTAGCCATGACAAAAAAATCGGATAAGAGTAACAACTGACTTGGAATCATTTTATGTTATGTTTTGTTTTTTGACATGTAGCTCATTACCCAGTCAGTTTGCTTAGATTTCATAGATAGAAATTTTGAATCCTTTTTATATTTTGCTTTTTATTTTTTCTCAAGATTTTGGCATCAAATGTAAGTTAAAAGTCTCTGAGGGAAAAACCATCTTTATCCTGGAATTTCATGCTCGCGCAAACTTTTTAAGAGGGGTGTCAGAAGATTGAACAATTGTGTAAGCCTTGAACGGATTTCATTAATCAAATTCTGTTTCCATTTGTTATCTATGGCTTTCTTTTTCATTTGAGTTCAGGGTTCTTTTTTTATGGAACATAGAGTAACTAAAACCCAACTTTCTAACTCTACAAATTAGGCATTTATTATAAAAAAAAAATTGACTTGATTTTGGGATTCTCTGGGAAAATTGAATAACTAAATTGGAAATCCCAAATATCTAAAGATACAAATTAGACATTTCTTTTCGTTTAGCGATTTTTACTCAATTCTAATAGGATAGGTGCAACCGGTCACATACAAACTAAACAAATAGTTAAAAGTGGCTATGAATTGTTCTTTGTGTATTATTTTATATTATATATGATGGTAAAGTTGTAAAGATTCCTTCAGGTTCCAGAATGTGATATATATAAACTCCTGGAAAAAACAATGTGTAAAAACCGCATAATAGCATAATAGTCCTTCCCCATGCATTTCATAACAATCACTACTTATAATCAAATTAGAATTCAGTCCAATATGTTTAATTGTTTATTTTTATTTTTTTTTTTCCAAATTCAGTGAAAGAAGATTTTGTTTCCATTGATAAGCCCAGGTTATATGGATTCCAAATTATTTGAACATTTTTTTATCTGTTTAAAATTTAGGTGTGTTCCTGAACCAGTATGTTAATTAATAGTTCACCAAAAAACACTGCCCATTTATACCTTGGCAATAATCCCAGATTTAGCCCATCATGGGAAACTCATCACATGTCAACTAGCTTGAGTGAGTGCTATTGTAATGGAAAAAGGTAAACAAAACTATAAAAACTCCTCTGCCTAATAGCTAGCTGTATAAGTCCAAGATTTAAAGCAATCTAAACTGATTTTTATTATTTAGACCCATCCAATTTCTGGCTAAAGCTTTCATTGAACTCACCAGTTTTACCCTGTGAAGCAACTCTTCAGATCACTGAACTTGTGGGTATTTTTTGTAGGGATACAGTGTGATCATATGAGTGAACTACTTTTGAGTTAGGCATTAAACAGCAATCAATCAATCAATCAATCATTTACCCAGACAATTCTAAAATGAAAGTTTTTTTTAAAGCATTTTTTTTTATGATCACCTGTTGTGTACATAGATAATTTTCTATTTAATATTCTTTATATATATATTATGTAAACATTCTGTCTCAACTGCCAGGGTATACATATACTAAATAATTTTAAAATATTTTTGTATTTCTAAATTCATACCCAAGTCAGTTTATGTGACTAGTACGCTATATCCTCCTAGTTTGTAGAATTGATTGAAACTATAAGTATTCATTCAGCCATTAATTAGACTGTCAAAAGTAATCTCATGTATGTGTATTGTATTTTTTTAAATTGTCTATTTTAATAATGTTCATCTCAAAATCATTTAAAAACAAAATTCAAAAAGATTTATCACGAGATTCTAGTTATGATTGGAAAATGTTTAAAATAATGATCAAATAAATCCTAAATAATGCTGAAAATTAGATACATGAGATATTGTGTCAGGTAAAAAAAAAAAGGAAAGACGATGTTCCCTGTGGACGCTAGGTGGTTGGTGAAGTCTGGTTTCCTGGGTTACGCGAGGTTTCCCAGTTTTCCATTGTATTAATTAAGGGACTGCTGGGAGAAGTAGACAATGCATCATCATAAAAGTGAAGTACCCTTGAGTGCGACATTAAACCCCAATCAAACACGTTTAATCTGTACAATCTGCAGAATGCGAATTGTGTACAAGTATCATATTCCGTTGAGTTTTTGGTAGAGTTATTTTTTGTGTGTTCATAGTCTTCATTAAGACATTCATGGCCCTCAATTTAAAGCCAAACCAAAAGGACTTTTGTATTAATTGTCTCCATTCAAGAAGTGAGTGCAACTATTCTATTTGGTACAACCAGCAAGATAAGAATTGTTTATAGTCATCTTTTTAGTTTTAAGTCCATTTATTTTGTGTGTTCATAGTCTTCATTTAGACATTGGTTGCTTTCAATTTTAAGCCCAACCCAAAGGACATTTGTATTAATTGTCTCCATTCAAGAAGTGAGTATCCTTGACTTGTACTCAAATTGAAGCAATGATGATAAATATTGATAACTTTTAGGAAATAAGTTTCTTAGCTTTTCACATGGTCAGTAATTTTTAATCAAACTAAAATTATTTTTATGCAAAAACTGTCTCCATTCTGACATTGCTCCTAGTTTACACGTATGTTTTACATATCAATTTCTTATGTCATATCAAGTTTATCACGCGTCTGTTTATTTGTTGCCAGTATATTGCTTGTGCATTATTTATAATCAAACTTTATGTGACCCCATTTGAATGGTCTTCTGTCCAATTTTGAGTCCACTTTAATACATATATGGTTATGTTTATGTACACTGTAGACAGTCCAATTTTGAGTATATGCAAGTAAATACATATTTTAGGTTCATACATTAATTCCACTCATAAATTGAATTGTGTGTTATATTTAGTGTCAGTATAACGTTATGCAATTGTTCTTATCAAACTTCATATTAAGTAGTCACCTGTCCAAAGTTGAGTCTACTTATGTGAACAGTTATTTTTATGCACAATGTATGCAGTCCTATTTGGTGTCCGTGCATGTAACTATTAAAGTTAATATTTTTCTGAAATTAATTTTCTTTTGCCCAGCTGTGGGAGTTTACAGATCGGTCTATCTCATTTAATTGGTCAAAGATCTGTCCACATTTGAATCTTATATAAAAAGTTGTTATGTACGATTCATGCAGTCCAATTCTGTGTCTATGCATGTACATTGTAACTTATTTTATGATTTTTCTGAATTAATTTTCTTTTGCCCATTTGTGGGCGTTTACAGATCTGTTATCTCATTTAATTAATTAAAGATCTGGGCCAAGTTTCTGAAGACACATAAGTAGATTAAATCACTAATCTGGGATTAGAGGTACAGGTAAGCCTTCAACATGACCAGTGACTAAACGGATCTAGGGAGTCATGAAAAGTTTGCAAGGGAGGTAATTAACTCCTTCCAAGGCAGTCCTCTGACGTTACAACAATTGGTATAGTCGTACTTTAAAATGACAGAACACACATTTATCCATTGTTACCTTACTAAAAAGGCCATGAATCTGAACTGTTTTTTATGTCGGAGGACATGTTTGACAACCTGCCACGCCCACCCTTTGACATCTCAAGACACACAGTGTTAGAACTCGTTTGTCATCTGGAATATGTTTACTACGTCACACCATGTTGAAGGTTGATCGCTAATCCACTTTAGTGACTAATAGTCAGTCCAGCAACCAACCACTGTTAACCGGAAATGTTTTATGACTAACTTTGGAGTTCATTTTATTAGAATCAGCTTTTGTTTTGTATTATAGTATCCATCATGTTATTTTAGAAGGACCGGTGTGTTTGTCCATTTATTGGACTGCTACCCCATCATATTAGTGAACGAGCCTCAAGTGAGATGTAAACCCTGGTTTTTTGCCCTATTAGTAGTTTACTTTAATGATCTGAATAGCATATGTCAATGTTGAATGTTTAACCCACCTCCTATACGTATTGTCTTTTCATCTTTTTTTTAATTGAAGAGATCACTTTATTTGATCCGGTTCCACATGGAACTCCAATCAAAGAAACAGTTTTACAATTAACTAGATTTTACACGTTTTGTCAAGGAAATTAAGATAAATAGTATTGGTTCAGCTTTTGTATTAATTACCCAAATTCAAGTCCTTATTTTGTCATTTCATCCGTGCCATATAATTTGATAAATTTAATCCGTCAATTTGAAAAAATTAACATAAAAAAAGATTACCAATGTAACAGGATTTTGACTGATGTTGAGGAATAATTTCAAGATGTAAAGTTGAGTCTATTTATTCCCAGAGCATTTTCATTGTAGGAAGTCAATGATCAAAGTTGTGAAAAATCTGGAATAACTGGTTTGGTCACTGTTTTATTCACCTTTCATTAATTGTTTTCTCCTACCTGACATGTTAATCATTTGTTTATTGCTAAAACCATCCTAATAGTCTTCCTTATCCTTCCAACTCATCGTTTTCAAATAAACATTCCTCGACAACACAGTTACTGTTTTGGTTTCACCTTTATTTGAATTTGTGTTTGTTTTAACATATTTGTGTCCTTCAAAGCCGACATAGACGAGAGGTACATGCTGAATGAATCCGTCTGTTGGTGGGTCCTCTGGAAGAGAAGCAATGCTGTCTTGACTTAACACTGGAGGAAAATTGACTTTCCAACATTTTGGAAATTCTTAACGTCTTGATTGTGCTTGTTAATTTTTGCTGGAATACACCGCTGTCATATAAGTGAAATACCCTTAAGCTCGGCATAAAACACCAATAAATCAATCAAACAATCAAATGTCAGTGAGCTCAGTACATAGCTCTTTGAGGGCAAATAGTGACAAAAAATATCTGTTGTGCTTTCGGCCCACTGGCATAGCTTCCTGGTAAGCAAGTCCACTTACTAATCCTACTTTGATTTACCACTGAGAGGGTTCGAGTTAGGTATATGTAAGAGTCACACTATGTGGCTTATGAGAGTGGTTTAACCAGGTTTCCTCCAGGTTTTTCACCGTATCTAACCAAGGAAAATTGTCTACTGGACATTCTGTCATATAAGTGACATGCCCTTGAGTATGACATTAAATCCTCAGCCTCTCAAACATACGAACAAACCTGTTGTTCATTTAGTTTCGGAAGTTTTTGTTGGCCTAGTATGGAAATCAAATACAGGACTCCTACTAGAGTTAATTGCCATAGGAACATTTTAGACTGTTTACACCTTATAGGAAATTACATGAACATTTAGCTAATAACATGGACTGAAAGAGTTGAGGTAATGAACACTTCGGCATACGGTTTGTTTGTTGCTATTTCATGTACTGATAGAACTAATAGAAGACTTTGATTTATGTCATTTGTTTAATAAATAATCAAACATCATTAACAATCAAATATAGATGTGTACAAATCTGAGTTAATTAACAGTCAAATATAAAAAATGAAAACAACATTGGTCATGTTATGTAAATTACCAAAGGTAAAGCTTTGAAATGTTTATAAAAGTATAAATGGTAATCTTTAATCCGTGTCTCCAGAAAGAAAATCATTCACGAAACACAATTATTGGTATTCATAATACATATGTAAAACAATTTGACCTAGAAATACACCTTTAATTTTACTTATAATGCAATTATCAGTGTCATCTGCATAAAAAAAAAGTGAATATTAATGTTATGGTGTGATAACACAGGATGAGACCTGGTCAGTAATTGAGCCCTTTTTTTTCACCAAAGAAAAGGTTTATTGATTAAAGTTTATTATAAAAGTCTTCTCCCGGGTTCATAGAAGTCCAGTTTAACAACTCTAAATGGATAGTATTGAGAATAAACTCAATTTGAGGTCTAATTTTAATGCAACATTTGAAAAGAAAGAAAAAAACTCACAATTCACTCTTTTTTTTTTTCTTCTAATATTTGAGCCTTAAAAAAATGATTTTTTTTTTATTAAAAAATCTCAATACAAATGTCATGAACGCTTGTTTCTTTACATTGCAATTTTCACCTTATTGGTTTTGTGCACTTTCACTCAATTTATTTTATGCAGTGCATAATAGTTTCTTGGAATGCTCCACAATAACTTTGATGAGAATGCACATTCTACCACTCTCCGTCGTCGTCATGAGGATAATTATAATTTCTTCCGGCGATTTCAACCAGGTATCTTCTGAATTTTAGAATTTGTTACACCAAAGCAAAGTTATCACATAAAATTATTGTTAAGTTTCCTGAGGTAACTATGGCTTATATTAAATGCTGACTGCAGGGAAATGAGTTAAACAATAAGAAAATAAAATGTGACTAGAAGTCAATGAGAGGAATTTCAAAAAGAGTATTGTTTCCTGTTTTATATAAAGTTACGATTTAAATATTTTTCCCTTATTTTGGGACAATATTTTCTCATTTTGAACAAATTGTTTTAACCAGAATCTGTATTAAAAATATTGTTATCCCAAAATCACTAAAATACTGTCTTTTAATACTGATTTCGAAAATAAATAACATTTCATAACTTAATAACATATGTTTGTAAAACAATGAATTGACAAGGATACCTTTTCTTTTTATATGGTACCTCTATAAAACATTTTGAATAAATATTTCATGTTTTTGGTAAAATGTCAAAAATTGTAAAGCTCTAATATTTTTTACCATTCCATACACAAAAATCCATTCTACTTTAATCTTTGCCGGTCAGACAATTATTAAGTATGGAAGGCAAGGGACTGTCTGTCACTACAGTAAATCATCTACACAATCTTCACCATTCGCTTTTTGGATACTTGTTCCCATAGCTTTGATATCCAGAGTATGCAAATTTTGAGTTGTCCGAAATCCTGTTGTGCTTCTGCTGATGAGAAAATTGCTTTTTCATGTCCTCAGTAAATTTGTTGTCAACAGCTGTCCCATATTTCAGGTAAAGTTCCTTAGCAATTGCAATCGAATCACCTGGAAAAACCAACAGTAAATTTTGAAATTTAATCTGACAGAACATAGAGTTATGTTTGGACCCAGATACTGATATTGCCAATGACATCATACACAAATTAGTATTTTCCACTGGTTTTTTTTTTTTTTAAGGAACATAATGCGCTTTAAATGTCATAAATATCTCTAATACAAATGTCACAGTAATCTTTTAATGTAAAGGAAACAATAAAGACTTGAAAGGAATCAGTCAATTCCTATTGTACAATGAGTTTACATTGCTTCTAATGAGTGAGAAGAAATCCAAATCCCACACCCTTTATTTTATTGCCCTTTGGCTAAAGATGGTTTGTTTGAATATTAGCACCAGAGGAAAATTAACTTACCAACATTATGAAAACACTGTCATCATATAAGTGAAATACCTTTTAGCATGGCGTAAAACACCAATCAATCAATCTCCATTTTATTGTCAGCTTCTTTCTGGGGAAGCGCCGTCATGGTTTAGTGGTAAGCCTGCCTACTCACAAATACCACTTTATATACCCTCCGTAGGTTTGAGTCTGCCTTTCTACCATTAAGTATTTGAAAACGAGGAAGGGCTCACAAAGTGGTTCCCGCAATCACACAGGTGCATTTTTTTCAGGCTTCTAAACAGTTTTTCATCGTTATGAAGCTAGGAACTGTGTGAAGTAGTCATAGAAGTGAAATATCTTTGAGTACGATGTTAAATACCAATTATTCCAAACAACATATCTAGTATTTTGTAGGACCCAGGGTCAGATGTATTGGGCACATTTGTTTCAAAGGTGTTCAACAAAAATCCCCGACCAGAACAGCTTTTATTGGTACCTGTTGGTTGAGTTGGGTACAAGTCTGTGGCAAAGGTAAATGGTTGTTCCACTTGAGTGAATACTTTCTGCGAGTAGTTTGCTGGATCATACTGCTGACCCTACAACAAACAATAATTATAAGGTAAATGTTTAGCAGGTAAGATAGAAAAGTCTGCATCTTATGGTGAATTGACGGACATTAGCCTGGCAGTCATGAGAATACAGTAGAGTCGATGACTTTGACTTAGAGTACAGTCAGTGATGGACATCCACCTTCAGAGCATTCACTGACAGACATTTACCTAGGCTGCAGTCACAGGCGATGTCGACCTAGGGTACAGTCCGTGATGGATGTCCACCTTTGGAGCAGTCACTGACGGACATTTACCAAGGCTGCAGTCACTGACAGCCATTTACCAAGGCTGCAGTCACTGACGGCCATTTACAAAGGCTGCAGTCACTGACGGCCATTTACCTAGGCTGCAGTCACTGACGGCCATTTACCTAGGCTGCAGTCACTGACGGCCATTTACCAAGGCTGCAGTCACTGACGGCCATTTACCTAGGCTGCAGTCACTGAGGAACATTTACCTAGGTTCAGATACTGACAGACATTTACTTAGGCTGCAGTCACTGACGTAGGTCAACCTAGGGTACAGTCGGTGATGGGCGTTGACCTAGGGTTCAGTCGGCAACAGACGTCAACCTAGGGTTCCGTCAGTGACCGACGTCAACCTAGGGTTCTGTCAGTGACCGACGTCAACCTAGGGTTCCGTCAGTGACCAGCGTCAACCTAGGGTACTGTCGCGACGGAAGTCAACCTAGGGTACCGTCAGTGACCGACATCAACCTAAGGTACTGTCGGCGATGGACGTCAACCTAGGGTTCCGTCAGTGACCGACGTCGACCTAGGGTACTGTAGCGACGGAAGTCAACCTAGGGTACCGTCGGCGACGGACGTCAACCTAGAGTTCCGTCGGAAGTCGAGGTGGGTACCGTCGGTGAGGGACATCAAGCTAGGGTACCGTCGGCAACGGACGTTGACTGAGGTTACCGTCGGGGAAGGACGCCAACCTGAGGTTCCGTCGGCGATGGGAGTCAACCTAGGGTACCGTCGGTGACGGATGTTAAGCTAGGGTACCGTGGGCGACGGACGCGAGCTAGGGTACCGTCGGCTACGGACGTCGACCTAGGTTACCGTCGGGGACGGACGTCGACCTAGGGTACTGTCATGACGGAAGCCGACCTAAGGTACTGTCGGCGACGGACGTCAACCTAGGGTTCCCTCAGTGACCGACGTCAACCTAGGGTTCTGTCGGCTACGGAATCGACCTAGGGTTCCGTCGAGCTAGGGTTCAGTCGGGGACAGACGTCAACCTAGGGTGCAGTCAGCAACGGATGTCCACATTAAGAACAGCCACTGACAGACATTTACCTAGGCTGTAGTCAAAGACATCCACCTCCGGAACAGTCAGTGACGTAGGTCATCCTAGGGTACTGTCGCGACAGACGTCCGCAACCAACAGTATGCCACGTTGCTGTCCGTCACCGAAAGTTTTCTAAGTCGCATAAACCATACATACATCTCTTGAAATAGGAAATTATAAAAAAAATAGAGTAAGCTTCTAACCCAGGTAAAAAATTTTAACAACATGCTTATCTGGTAGATAGTTTGCTCAGTTTGGAGATCTGAAGAAAATGTGTCTTATTCATAATCGACCTGTCCTAAAAATGACTTCAAGCTTTACTTACCGACTTTACAGCCGTTTTTAAATCATCGAAAAAGAGAATCCATCTTTTACCATAATATCTGTGTGTAGAAAAAATGAGAATATAAACAGAATGTTTGTGTTTGTTCAAATCTGTACTCCCATTTATTGTATACCATAATCAGTAACTATTAGTTATTGAAATTTACATGGCAATGAGGGACAATATCATTAATAAGAGATTTCTAGTTTTAATCTCCGCCGTATTATGCATCGCATTTAGATATGACAAATAGTATTGATTATTTTATGCCATGCTTGAGGGTATTTCACTCATACGATGGCAGTGTACTACAACAATAATATGTGAGGTGATTTGATAATGTTGGAAAGTTAATTTTCCTCCAGTGCTAAGTAAAGACACCATTACTACTCTTTAAACAAACTGCCCTTAGCCAGACGGCTTGTTTTAATGACAATTCTCTCCAAACCTTGAAAGGTTTAAACAAGAAAGTGATTTGCACTGAAAATCTCTTTTCTGATTTTCGGCTAATAGATTAATTTTTGTTTAAAGCAGTGGTCAAGGCTGTTTCACTTTAATGGGGTTAAACGCCTTACTCATTGGTATTTCACTAATATGACGACAGATTGTCCACTTCACACTGTACACAGCCTTATTATGGTAGAAAACCGAGAGGAAACTTCATAAAAACAACACCCGCGATTTCCGGAGCACAACATGTGACTCGCTCATATACCTGATGGTTGACAGGCGGACTCAATCCGGTTAACGGTACAGCTTAGCAGGTTCAATGTAGTGAGCGCACTCGCTACCACTAAGACCCGGGCTTTACATACAGATGAAGACAGATGCTTTACTTAAATATGGTGGAAAACCATGGAAATACCACTGAGAATGCCAGCCCCACATTGTGTGACCATCTCATATACCCGATGTCGACGGTCAGACTTATTAGCATTTAACAACTAGAAATGGACAATAACTGCATGAACAATTCTTCCATGCTGTTAGTTTAGGATGGATTGAGTTGATCTCTTAGCATGTTCCTTAGAGAAAAGATGTAATTTGAGAAGATTAACACTTACGCTGAGACAAGACCTGACCACTCTTTACAGGCATAATCTAAAATCTGAATAGAAAATGACATATTGAGAGGGTATTACATTTGACCGAGGAAGCCGAGGGAGTATTCTGCAGGGCCATGGCCCACCCGCTCCCTCACGTCACTCATATGATGCTGGATCAGTCCAATGGATACAGGAAATCACGCTCGCCACCAATGGCCACAAACAAAGATGGTACAATTGCAGGAAGTAATACAATGAAATCCCTAAGAGATTGGCTTCACGTTGCCTTTTAGCTCTGGGAGGGAGTTAACTGCTGCCCTCAGAGGCACTCAAACTGCTCTGTTAATCTTTAATATTCGTTTTATTAAAGTCAAGGGTATTTCACTTATATGATGACCGACAAAAATAAAGAACATCACAAACAAATCTGCTTCACGTTACCCTTTAGCTCTGAAAACACCAGGGCAACAGAAATCAACCTCTTTTCTCGCCTCTTACGATCAACCGAGGGAGTATTCTGCAGGGCCATGGCCCACCCGCTCCCTCACGGGGCGTAATTTTTATTTTAAGCAAGGAACCGTGTAAAATGGCAAATCTGACGTAATATAAGTGAAATTCCCTTGAGAATAACATTCCACTCTAATCACATAGACAAGCCTACAAGTATACTGAGAGCACATTGTTAAACCCCAAACAAACAAATTATCATGTCGGTTGTTTGAACTATTTCATTTTGTCTTTCAGAGCAATCTCGATAATTGAGGCCATAATCTGTGTGAAGTTTGGGTTGGAGCTTTTTAAACATACAGAACTCACATACATACTCATTTGGCTGTGTGTCAATGTAAGTATTAACCAGTATCTTTACATCAACACTAGGGGCTAGCCAGCAAAGGGGAATAACTCAAAATACTTGCAATCAGCTTTGGATTTATAGTAATACTAAAAGCTGTTTGTTCTGAATATTTCTGTTTTGTTTTGAAACATTAAAGAGAATAAATGTGGTATTTTAGAAACTTAATGAATTAACCAAGAACTTATTTAGCTTTCTGAGATTTATACAACTACAACATTAGCAAATGGAACACTTCGGAGGAACTTCCTGTTGCTCTTGTGGCTAAGGGGCACGCCAAGCCAATCTGTTGATGTATCTTGTGAGTGTCCTGTCCTGTTGGACGTTGGCTGTGGTTCAGAGCGTATTGTCCTGTCCTGTTGGACGTTGGCCATGGTTCAGAGTGTACTGCTCCTCCTGTGATGTACAGCTCACAGGTTCTAGCCCTGTTGTTTACCTCCTGCTCTGTATGTAGGGAGAGTGAGAAATGGACAATCCCTTGTCATATAAGTGAAATACCTTTAAGTACAATGTCAAACAAAAACAACACCTCTCTCTTTGCTAAGTGAATTGACCTTCAGTATTGTATTGACACAAATCAATTAAACATACAAACCAAAGGAACTGAATTGATTAAAATGAGCACTCTGCGTGTTAGTCTAGATTTTCACTTTGAAGAGCCTGTGTGTTTTGAACAGGACTCAAATAAAAACCGTAATTATATTGTTGTCATATAGTTTGTTGTAAGTAACATCCTTTCCATCACATGTATTACCTGTGATGTCTTTCACCAGTTGGGGATTCCCCTTGTCACATGATAATGGTTGACATATAGTTTGTTGTAAGTAACATCCTTTCCATCACATTACCTGTGATGTCTTTCACCAGTTGGGGATTCCCCTTGTCACATGATAAAAGATATAGCAATGAGTACCTTTGTATTACAGATGTTGAGTAGTGTTGTGTGCATTTACATCTGTGCTCTGGTTGCCAAGAAATGGGAGGTGAGTTTTAATTCAGACAACATTCTCTGCTTTTAATAAGCTGAATTAGGGTGTTACTGTACAGAGTTTAGACATCTGCTGACCATCCTCACATGTCCGGATTATCCTGGAAGTATATGCCTAGTGGTCTTTTGTGATTGCTTAGATTGACTCTGCAATCTCAGACTGATTTGATGGTTTTATTGTGTGTGCTAGACATTTTTGTTTTTGCCCATGTGCTATTTCACCCCCCAAAATTATGATTGGAAAAGATTTATACAAATTTTGCCGCCAACAACGTTAAAAATGAATATATACAAAAAAAATTCACAGGACCAATTGATTGACTATCAGAAGGGAAAACTCAAATATTAATTGGTTGAAGGGTTGAATGGTAGCTCTAAGGGGCAACATGAAGATTTGTTTGTGATGTCTATGAACTGACTCCTGTCATAATCTTGTGTTTGCTTGTTGCCAGTGGTGACGAGGGTGGTTTTATTCACCCATCGTATGAGTGAAATTACATTGAGTATGGTGTTTAACCCCAAATGTAAATTAAAGAAATAGGACAGGTGGTCTGTATTGACAAACTTCACACTGACTGTATTTTCTCAGGATGGCTGGTCAATATTAACTGTGAGGGTCACTGTACATAGGTGTTTCTCACACAGTCTGTTCGACTGATTTGAAAATTCTTTTCAATAATACTTACCTTTTTGCTAAAAAAAGTATATGTATGTTGTAAGCATTTTCAAAATTTCTAACCTCGGGTATATCAGAGCAATCCAAGTCATGATATTTA
>JAVFBW010099669.1:0-10457 GCA_034783835.1 Mopalia ciliata
CCCCCCCCCCCCCCCCCCCCCCCCCCCCCGCAGTAGGAAGAGTTTAACTATAAGGTCAATGTCGTCAAGTCGTAAACTGACTGTTGAAACAGGAAAATGACGTAATGTATGTTAATTGAACAGTATACGGGATGATTTCTATTATCTTTGTCCCTATTAAAGTCTCATGGTGTCGATTAAAATATTTAACAAGGTTTCACTGCACACGACAAATTAGAATGAAGACGAAGGAACTATTTCAAAACATTTTTAAAAAATTAATTAAAAGCCTAGTATCATTCATAATTATTGGGTTGAAACTCGTTACTAACCCCATATGTCTTTCTGTACATAGTGTCTCAGAAGCTGATATATGACATACGTATTTAACAGCTTTTAACCATCACAAAATCTCTCACTAACTGAGGTAAGTATTTTGTACCCTTGAATTGTATGTAGTGAAGATTATTTATAGCAAAAGTTCGTATTAATTAGAACCATCTAATGTGCTTAATGCATGAATAACATAAAAAAGGTTTTAAAATGTCTAAACTGGTGTATTTTATGGACGATGCTTTGTGTTCACCTGTGTTTAAAACAGGTAACGAGTGCATATTAATCCGAACTCATCTGGCTTTTAGTTTATGAAACTGTTTTATTTAGTACTGACATGTATATTTCGTTACATCGAAATGATAATACTGCGGTGAAGGGTGTCATTTTCTATTAAATTAAACGAAATAAATCGTCTTATGTTTACTATATATACAAACTGGCAATGGTCAACCAACGTCTACATCATTATATACACCACGCAATAGCACATCAAACAACAGTAACATTTCACATGTTGAGCATGCTGTACATCTTACAAAAATATTTAAAAATATAGATAAATGTTCATAACGTGTTCTCGGCAGATATATCAAATACTTTTATATTGTATAACATGTGTTTGGTTTACAGGAATGTGGTTCCACGCAATCTGTTTAAAGCAACATTTCAAAAGGTACTTTGAAATGATTTTGTGCGGTGACGGTCTTTCTGGAGCCTTGGTTTTACTTTGAGGAAAATAATTTTTTTGACAAAAATATTTTCGTGAGACAAGTGTTTTTTTTTTACGAAAAACCTGTTATGTCGTTTAAAACAGTTTGATTATTCAGGCTTATAAAAATGCAAATTTGTCGATGACCCAATAATCAATATGAAACTTACTGCAAATTGAATTTTACTACACAAATATTTTTCAAAATTTTATCAAAAATCACGAAAAACCTTAATTTATATAGCAGAAAAAAGGTATGATTTTTTATTAAAATAAGGTTTAGATCTAGTTAGTAGGCTCTATGTCTGTAAAACCTTTTGAAATCATTAAAATATAAAGTTTACTTTTTTAAAATCCGGCCTATAGGTTAAAAAATCTAGGCCGATTTTTAAAAAGCGAACCACCGTCAGATGCACAAGTTCAACATGCTACATAAGCCCGAAAATATTAAAACAAACTTCAATTATGTTGTTTGGGTTTGTTTCGAAGATATTTAATTTGATTTCATGGAGCATTGAATTTATTTTCGCTTATGCAATTTCGCGTTGATCAGTATATACACAAAATTAAAGACTATCTGAAAAGTTCTATGCTTTACTTATCTCTAAAGAATGCAACTAAAGTGTGATCTGGTGACATTCTGATGGAATACATCAGAGAGCAACAGCGTTAAATTTACTTAAATTAGAGAAAATTTTAGAGGTAAATGAGACAGTAACAACTCACAGATCTCTGTACAGCACTAAGGGATCATTCGAGTCAGAGATCTCTCTGATCTACCTGAGGAAGATTTCTGCGCTAATCAAGGCACGACAAACGTTCAGCGCTTTTACAATTAGAAGATATGGAACTATAATAAAACTTAATACCTTCTGAGTTACTTTTGTTTCTACTTCAATGCCAGACCAACTCTACATTGGTCCGTACAGGGTGAGGGTAGTACCTTCATCCCCAACCCAACAAGATACTTATAGTGTCAGACATTTGGACACAGTATCGAGGTGGTTTGGTATGTTTTCTTTGCTATGAAGAAGGCCATGTAAAATGTTCTAACAGCAACGAGGCCCATAAAGCCTCCTGAAAAGATTGTAGTCATTTCATAAAAAAGAAAAGCCAATCCAAGCAATTGGATCGGAAAATAATGTAAGTTATATGGAGGTACGCCCCCTTGCCTCTGTCTCACAAGTTCAAGGGTCATGCCAGTTGTACGCCAATGTCACGAATAACGTTTCTGTGTCTGTTGAGACACATACTGGGAATGAACAACCTTCTGCTGTTAACGTAAATGCAAGACAAATCAAAACCGCTACATTCACGAAAACTCCACCTCAACGCAAACTGTAACAAAAATGCAAATCAGACAAAATAATAAATCAGATTATTAAACAAAAACTGAAAAGCCATCTGGCCCAGAGGATCGTCCTTTCAAGGCCACAAGGGAGGCTGTTCAAACGTTTCAGTTTTAAAGCCAACAGAATACATAGTGCTGGTCGCTTGCCAAAACGAAAAGTTCGACATTGATATTCATGAATAATTGTTAATAACTATATCTAACACGATATTTACAAGGTTTGGATATAAAATGAAATATATGATATTTCATATAAAAAAAAAAACAAACAAACTATGTATGTATGTATGTATGTATGTATGTATGTATGTATGTATGTATGTATGTCCTTTTCGTTTGATTTGTTTCTATTTTAGATGTTTACTGCCAAGGATGCAATATGTTTGAAATTTCTCTTTAAATAAAGGAATTTAGAAAGTAAAAGACGCCACATCGTAGCTGAAACACCGCTAAAAGTGGCGTAAAACACAAATTAATCAATCAATCTTATCAGTTATTGGTGGCTGAAATCATCATCTAAATATAAGTCCATCAAACTTTCAGTTGTATCTATTATATGCCGCTTTACTGTCCACATTATTTTTGTTGTCAACATCGTTTTACATCCAAACAATATTATCAACTTGTTTTTTTTTTTTTTTTTACAAGGAAGCGACCCGGGAAGTGGAGGTAACGCATTACAACACCAGCAGATACCAAACTGAGGGTAATGTCAGATTTCAGAATAAGAGTTTGAGAATTTCCACAAGATCCACACATATTTAATAAGCGACCGATAGATACTGTGTGTGTCTCAGACAGTGGCACATTGGAAGGACAGTGAAATCTGCTTTGTTTGCTAAGGACGGTAACTTTTGCGATAAATAATGCGTTTAATTCGATAAATTATTGGCCCAGTTAAAGTGTTGTCATAATGTATGTTGGTTTTTGTTTTAGTCTGTCCCTGTAAACGCCTTGTTTTGTCTTTAATATTAAAGCTGGAGAACGAATCAAGTCTGAATTCCAAAATTAGAAGATTTGATCTATTACTATTACTTTATGATCCCAATTGAGATTTGATAGAGGTAGACTGTCAAAAGAAGAATTATTGTCTTTTAGGGATTTTATTATTATCTTATTTTGATACGAAAACTTAGACAAATAGCTGTTCAACGGCGAAATGAAGGCATATCTATATTCTTTGGCAAATAAAATAACAGAGGTGTGCTAAATCTTATTTTATTTGGAGGGTCATCTTCCTTAATACCCAATTCAAAATTCAGAATCTTTGGATTGTAGTTTACGGGGTGATCTCCCTTTTCACACGGAAAGCTGTAAAGGTCTATAGCTGTGAAAAACAATTAATTCATACCTGTTTCGAGGAGTTTTTATTACTAGGCTTGCTTCTCTTCTTGCATACATGATTATGAGCTTGGTATTCTACCTTCAGTCTGTCTGTTTTCGCCATAACCCGACAATAGTTTTATCTACTAGGAGTCTTACAACTGGACACTCCTTTATAACACTTTCCTCCCTTCCAACAACGGTGTATATTATATCATTTTATAGACCTGGTAATTAAAGGGTAATAAACCGAGGAAAAAAGTCTATTCGATGGTTTTTCCCAATAGCTTGAATTGCATATCTCTCTAAAGCGATACTCGGGCTGCAATAAAATGCATATAGGTAAAACGAGCATCATTTATTGTGTTCAATTGTACTCTTTAATTTTCTAAATGAGCTATAACAATTTTATAATTGGATCTTAAACAATGTGTAATGCACAAACTACAGTCAAATTTATCCGCGCAGCCATGTGTAGGTACTTTTATAATTAAACGGAAGAGCTTCCCAAATCTGGACCAATCAAATATCTTTCTTTTACAAAAAAGGTGACTACGTCACGAGACCTGTAGAGTCGACTGTTGAAACCTTTGACAGTTGACACCTATAACCTTTGTTCACACAAAACACAGAAGAGCGTTAGTCGCGTGACGTCGTCGACAAGGCGGCATTGAGATTGTTCCGGCCCGGAGTATCGCTTTAACTACCTATTCGCTGCTATAAATATGACTTTATGTCCGGGCAGTCAGACGAGTATAAACAATTTGATGTTATCCTTTATGTTTATACCCCCAAACTGAGGTGAGTATGACAACCAATCAGTTGTCTTCCTGAAATATTGCTTTGATCCTGTACAGAAACCGACCAATGAAGCTTTGTATAGGGATTTCTGTCAGTTTCAAGGAATACGGTTTACATCTTCAGCGGTTATATGAACCAGGGGCTTCTATGAAGTGAGGTGGAGGATGACATAAAATCGCTTGATACACTCGAACAGGATAAAATAAGAAGTGCAAAATTGGCGCATTCAACTACATGCCGGGCCTCTTGTGGCGGACTGGCAAAAAATCATTGAACGAAATTTCATAAGTAAACCGTTTGTGCGACAAAAAAATTGACCAAGCTTCGAAAAGAACCGGTTTTGTGCAGATGTTTCCTTTTGTTGTTCTAAAAT
Source organism: Mopalia ciliata (assembly GCA_034783835.1). Classification (NCBI taxonomy): domain Eukaryota; kingdom Metazoa; phylum Mollusca; class Polyplacophora; order Chitonida; family Mopaliidae; genus Mopalia; species Mopalia ciliata. Next base: position 4,873 of record JAVFBW010099669.1, read on the forward strand.
CTAATATTTTAAAAAAATCCAAACAGGATAATTTGGGTTTGCGTGGCCCACTGAACATTTCTGGGTATAATTGGTCAAATTTGGGCAATTTTATAGTTAACATTTCATGCAGAACACACAATGACAAGTTTATACAACCTCGCGTCATGTGACATTTTTTTGAATAATTAAAATTTGAATACAAATATATAATTTTATTATGATGCACATGAGTTAACTAATGTTTATTTATGAGATAATTGTCTGGGCTTTTTCTCTCTATTCCACAGCTTTATATAAACCAGTTCTGATTGATGTTCTCGGTACAAATATGTTAGGATTGATCGCCTTCAGTCTGTTTTTGGGTGTCACTATCAACCAACTTGGAGAAAATGTTCGACATCTGGCTATGTTTTTCGATGCTTTGACACAAACAATCATTAAGATGATCACATTGGCAATATGGTAATATTAGAGTTTTTTCTTTTTAGTATCTTGCAAAACTTGATGAAATTCACTGACAATTGACTAAATGTACATCATCTTTAAGTAGCTCTGATGTGACTATTTTGCCCACAATATAAACTAATTAGAATATTGCAATGCCGATTCCATTATCCGGTGTCGCTTCTAAATTATCACTCAATTTGGTCATTTTAATGAAAAAAGGGAGAATAATAAAATGTATCTTTACCGGTACTGTAAATATCGGCTACTGTAATATACTGAAAACACGTATATATGTGTTATAAGAACAATTACCGTCCAAAACTGAACGGTAGATATGTACTTCAGGTAAACAAAAATCTCGTTTACGTATTTGAATTGATCTCTTAACTTTAATAATAAAATGCTACCACACCATTTCACCTTGTGGTGTTTTGACAGTTAAATATAGTACCGTTGTCGTTTGCAAGGGATTCACCGTTGACTTAAGTACCAAAGGGTATTTCATTTATATGACGAGGGATTATCTACTATTAAGGTTTGATATTACAATCAAGACGGACACACAGGTGTGTTACGCCTATATAAAGTGACGCGAATAAACAAAAACACAAAAGAAAGCAAGAAAAAATAAAATAAATAAAAAAATAAATAAATATGATGAAAATAGAGAATGTGGCGATATAAATAGATCAATATGTACAACATGAAAGAGATTACATACTTTCATCTGATTAATCAGATCACGCATAAGCCCTATATTTTGAATAAATGATTTAGTATATATAAACAATTATATATAAACAATTATTTGTAATTAAAGCATATTTCATATATACATACCGGTGTTTTGGTTCCTCTGCCAACATAACAATGCGCGAGCTATTGAAACAATTAAATTAAGAGTAAAAATTACATACATATTTGTAAATTGCCTGAACAAGAGCCAAACGTAAATGTAGGTCAATGTTTTCTGCACCGTAAACAAACAAATCACTATAATAGAAAAAGTAAATACAGCTCATCTTAAAATCAACTGGAATTTTCTGGTAGTCCAGCTTTCGTTTTTACATAATGTGTTTAATGTTGCAATTCTGTGTGTTTCAGCTGCGATCTTTGAGCTGTTTAAATGTTTGTTAATTAGAGGCGGTCTCTGGAGAACAGCTAACTGCTAACATCATAAATGTTTGGATGAAAGCGACAATTATCTCAATGCTACATGTCTTAACTTTCCTCAGCACTGAAGTAAAACCTCAAGTGTTTGATCTTCAATGCGGAATATGCTGTCCTTGATGCCGTGAAAGCTTTCCCAAAATTCATAAACAAAAACTTGTATCATATTTGTCCATTTACAGGACCACCCCAGTGGGCGTTGCCTCTCTGATTGCCGCAAAGGTGGTGGAAGTGGATGATCCAATCTTTGTCCTACATAAGCTCAGCTGGTACATTTTAACTTATATGGTGGGCTTGGTCATACATAGTGCCATCGTTTTACCGTTGATATTCTTCGTCGTTACAAGAAAGAATCCGTTCGTTTTTATGGGTAAGATGACAGAGGCATTCATAACCGTGTTTTCCACAGCATCCAGGTAAAGTACACCATTACTGGTGCCATTTATTGACACAAGACTTCAAGTCCGTCTGTTGACAATCAGGCATATCTGTGAGTCACACTTTGTGGCTTCAGAAAAAGTAGGGATGTTTTTTACGGAGTTTCTACCCAACTTTCCCACCGTCTTCAAGCAAGGTGTTAAATGGACAATACGTCGTCATATTAGTGAAGTACGACGTAAAACCTCGTAAAACCTTGAATACAGATCTTGCCCATGATGACATTAAAATATATACTACTTTGTATTTTGTCGTGGTATGTGTTATAAACGCGTGTTATAAATATATAGTTTCCTAGTTATATTACTGATGAAGACTGACTATATAATATTGAGTCAGCTATCAATCCTTTGCTAAAGCAAAGATTTAATATCGTTTGGATGATGGCAATAAATTACATCAAAAGTGTAAGCTCAATCTACCTACCGTTCCCTCACACCCTTGTTAGCTAGATTTACCCAATGCAAAAACGAGCTAAAGGTAAACATTAAATGAATCCTCTAGAAATTCACTAATTTGAAATGTCTGGTTTGCTTGGCAGTGCGGTGACTATACCAGTGACCCTCCGTTGCTTGATTGAAAACAACAAAGTGGAAAAAAGTGTTGCTCACTTTGTTGTTCCAGTAGGAGCTACTGTTAATATGGATGGCACTGCCATATATCAAGCCTCCGCTGCTGTTTTTTTGGCACAATACTACAACATAAATCTTACAGCCGGCAACGTGATAACCATATGGTAAGGATAGTTATCTTAGTTTGAATATTCAGGATGAATTTGATGTCTAGTTGTTCTGTCAAAACATGTAACTAATGATTTTCATAGCTATTTGACTGATTGATGTTTAACAAGAATTATTTTTGAAGAAAGCGATTATACGAGTTTTAAACCTATGCATATATTGTTGAATTTTAACAGTTTAATAATTTTTGACTCCCAGAATAACATAAAATTATCAGACCGTTTTCTTTTGCAGTTTAACTTCAACAGCTGGTTCTACGGGAGCAGCGGCAATACCTAGTGCGTCTCTCGTCGTCATACTAATGGTTCTTTCGTCAGTTGGTATCCCGACGGATATAGGTCTGTTAGATGCTGTGGACTGGCTTCTGTAAGTCAACATTTTCAATAAGTCGTTCACCATTTAATCTGATATAAATATGGTAAAAACAGCACACAATGGAATTGCAGCGCTATATGGTTATAAAGCTGGATTGCCCTTATGGACAAGATCCGTTACATAGACCTATCACAGGTTATCAACAACTCACCAAACCATGCAGTAAAATACATAAATAACACCTTTACATTATTGTTTATCCATTTATTATTATACTTAAACATCGTAGAAAATAAAAGAAAACTATACTAAAAAACATCCATTATCAATGCGTCCGGGATATAAAGTTTGTCGTTTGTTTATTTGTCAGTTGTAACCAGCCTACACATAATATTTTTTTGGTAATTCTTTTAGTTTATCCAGCTGCACCAATTGTATGAAAACATTAATCACGCCATTTTGTGTGAAATTCAGACGAAATTTAAAGCCAATTAATGCAACTCATTTTCCAATCCTCTTAACATATATACTTCTAGAAATATGTGATGTCCACTACAATTCCAAACGTGAGGTTGTTTTGGTCCAACAACCAACAATCATTTTGTTTTCCTTCTTTTCATAGAGATCGATTTCGTGGTATACCCAACATAGAAGGTGATGGTTTTGCGGCAGCCATTGTTGAAAAGTTGTCCAGAAGAGAACTTTCGAAGCAAATTCAGAGCGAAGATTCGGAATTAACAGCTTAACAGGATGCAATTAACAAACGAAAGGCTACGCGTTATTTTCATAGTTAATTGTCATAGGCTTTCCACAATTTCTTTCATTAACTGGACATTAAATGATATAACGCTATCACTTTAAGACACTGGCTGACGAACTCAATTTACCATTATCATGCTCACTACCCTTATACCTATTTTGACAATAACATGTAAATCACCCTTTCCTACTAAGTTTGAGAAGTTTCTTATATTTTGGATTATGGAGTTGTGCTCTTCGCAAGATGTGACTGGTTAATAAGCTACAATAGTTTCCTTTGCTCTAACCACAAGAAAACACAATACTATTTTGAATGTTCACATGGTAGAGATGTAGAAGTGTGTAATTTGTTTGAACACTGACTTCAATCCTTTATATCATTGCTATAAAAGGAACCTAGATGTATGAATTCCATTTGTTTTGACGTTATAGTGCCTGCAACATATACTGTCCATAATCTTGCAAAGTATATAATACTGGGCCCTGGTTTTCCGTAAGATGCAATTCGTCTGCCATCGTAGAACCAAGGAAGTGGTGTTCAAAGCTTGAAGTAAATCCTTTCCTTTATTTTCAAGTCATTGTGTAAATGACACTAACAGAAATAAAGATTCTAAAATTACACAAAGGTGGTCATATGGTGTTGCAGAATTTCATGAAAAAATCAATAGCATATATTATCTGCACAAGGAAGCACCGCCATTCCAAGTATAAAGTTTATAAGTGAATTTGTTTTCAAGTGATTTAAAACAAAATTACATTTAAAGGTTAATATAACAACATTCAATACTGTTTCTGTTTCAATTCTGTGAAATATAATCCTATTCATCACATTTATAGGTCCACGTTGTTTTAGAGTTTTGTCATAAGCGACACAAGGTGTCATGATACATTGCAGTTCAATATGCCCTCACTACAATAGTTTGGTTTAGTGAGGGCCAAATTATTTTCTGGCGTGACAGGTTTAGGGCATAGCATGGTCGTAAACTGTAGGAGTACCAGTTAAGGGATTTAGCAGGCAGATTTTCAAATGGACACGACAGTTCCGTTCCATGCATTATAAAAAAAATAGTAATATAATACTAAAAAGTAATTCCTGGGTTCATTCACTTTGACCAAATCTATTCAATGTATAATAAAATCCATGGTTATAAAATTGTCATAAGTAACTTGTAGTAATGATAGATGTAGTTTGTCAACACACTCTATATGCGGCGGATGACATCGGTTTGACCTACTCAAGTGCTGATGTGACTGACCTCACTGAAACTACCAAAGACGAATTGGCTAATCTGAAGTTATGGTTTTGCAGCAATAATCTTTCCTTAAATATCCTGAAATTTAAATGTCTGTTTATTAAACCAAATAAATCATCATGTCACGAAATACAGTGTATCAAAATCGATAAAGTGCAGTTAGAAAGTGTAGACACATTAAAAGTTTGAGGCATATTTTTCAATTGTTAAGAAACTGGCAAACCCATATTAAATAAATCTGCTCACGACTATCTAGAAATATAGGCGTCACCAGCAACATCCGTAATTAGTAGAAAAACCTGCTTGTTTTATTGACAAGTGTCATAAGTTGGCAAATATTTGTACGTAGGGTATACCCGAACGGTTATATCTATATATATATATGGTGCTACAACGGGAGATCTGTGCTGACTCACTAATTTATAATCTGACGGTGAGAGGATTTTATCAAATTTGATTCCAAATGCATATTATACTTTTA
>JAVFBW010099768.1:0-16619 GCA_034783835.1 Mopalia ciliata
CAGTTTGTGAAATATGAATCTTGTCCGAACCATAGTTTCTGAGCATTGGTGATCACAAGAAATTGTTTACGGACGGAGGGATGGACGGACGGACCACGGATGAGAGTGATCAGAAAAGCCCACCATCAGATGATGGTGGGTTAAAAAGCCAGAATGCGATTCGGCGAAGCTAGGCCGCGGTTCGGTATTCCAAGTCTGTGTTAAACAGCTAGATGATACTTGATGGTTATCTTGCGTAGAACCGAGCGAAAGAGTCTCTCTGGTGATCTAAGGCGACCGTTGGCCGGAAACCGGCAGAGGATAACAATAAATCTGGTCTAAACGAACAACGATATAAATAGGAAGGCTCACCACCTCATCAAATACTTTATTATAATATATTAGTGATATCACAAAAATAAAAACTTAACAGAAATTTAAATCAGATTGAAACAAAATTAAAACAAAATACAGTTGAAAAATGACTGGGGCTTACATTTAATATTCATATTTAAAATTAATTGAGTCTACCTCTGAATAGAGGTTCCGATAAAATCCATATGACAGTGCCTTTCTGAATTCTCAAGTTAATTCATACTCTCAACACCCATATACCATCAGAAAAAAAGCAACATATATCTATATACATGTATATCCAGGTAGGAAACTGGAGAAACAACTCAGAATATATATAGAGGTTGCAATGTTTCGGTAAACAGCAGTAGTTCGACACTTAGGCATATACAGAAATATCAAATATTATATACAGCACAGAGCGAAAGAAAATAAATTAGAACGTAAATTCCTGACATGTACAAACTTTTACTTTCTGAAGCTACTCGTATCAGGCCACTTTAGCGCTGTTGGAATAGTGGCTTAGACCACAATTCTTAATATCTATTAATAAATATAAAGAAAAATGGACACGCCTCCACCGGGCTCAACGAGCCGGAACCTAACAAGGTCAAATGTTTTATCTGGCCTGGTAATGCAAATTGTTCTCTTTACATTATTAAATATGTACAAATATACATGCCAGGTCAACGTCAGTGTGATTTAGTATTGGGAATTTTAATATGCCCCAACCAGATTACGAGACTAACCAAAAAACCCTGCAAAACACAATATCAGGAACTAATTCAGCCTTTATCAGTGCCTCACGTAGATATGGGCAACCGTGGTAGGAAAATCGGGCCATTGCACGCCAGCCTCTGTGTTTAATCGTTGACTTATGCCTCTGTTAGCCACAAGTCAGGCTTCAATACGTGCTACATCTACATTTATTAAATATACACAACCGCTTTGTGTTTTCATTTAAAATTAAATGCAAATTGTCATAAACCGATACATATTTGTCCACAGACATGACCTTTGCTGCCTTTGTGTTGACATAGGTTAAAATTCTTTGTTTTCAGTGTTCTCAAGGACATTGGACACTTATGACCACTTTGGATTTCCGGTGTTTGGTTAAAATGTCTATCAATCCCTACCAGAGCTTAATACACATACCTGGACTTCCTGTTTCTTTAAGTTCACAGCAAAATTTATTAATACAGGATATAAATACATTTTGAAATAATGCAGAGGATACTATCAACTAGGTGATCAAATTTATGGCATCATGACAATATAATTTTGCTTTCAGCAGAATTCAGGACAGAGATATCTGAGCCCTTTCGGATTAATTCCTGTAAGCCTTCTGTCTTTTCAAGAAAGCCAAAAAAAGGAATATTCATCACTTTCTTCCGGGTATCATTTGTCCTAGTTTTCTAGTGGAACAACATTCCACTAGCTTAAATAAGGTTATTCAATGTACATAAAAAGATAGGAGCACACGGACTCCTTTGTATAGCAAATATCAGATCACTGCAACAGTCATTTCAAAACAAAGGGCTAGAAACACATTTCACTGACAATTTCCCCGTCTTCCTCCCCTGATTCTGGCAAAAACAATGAGTTATTCTCTCAGGAAATTCCACCGGCCTATAAGGTAAACTTTATCAGTTAACACCAGAAACATAGCTTTGGAAAATCAAACCATATATGGAGAATGAATTCTTTTCCTTTTTAATGACGAGCAAATATTTTAACATGAGCTGTGCATCATTCACCAATCTATAAATATTAGAGGGAATAATTAAACACTAGAAGAAATTTTTTTCACCTTCAAAATGCTCTCGCTTTTGTTCTACTTTAAAAGAATCCTGATTAATCTGGAGAATTTTATTTTGCATAATTATCCTGTAGATCAGCAGGAACTTAGGTGTCAGGCACTTTATATTGTCTAATTGGGTTGACCAGTAGCTAAAAAGGGGAGATAAATCTGTGACTCTTATGATTGGCAGTTACACATATGTTCAAAACTAACCCTCCAATTTAATTCATACCATGCTTTTGTCAGTCAATTGTATAGGTTACAAATGTGAATATATTTGTTCATGTATAATTTTTGTTTCTTTTAGAAAGTGAAGATTAACAGTATTTTCGTTATTTTGGAATATCACTTTCTTAGTTAGAACATATACCAGTTCAGAAAGGTAGAAGGCTGGGTGGCCGAGTGGTCTAGGTAGCCAGCATTTACTGCTGGCGTTTCGGTGCCTAACCCGCACCTCTGAGGGTCGTGTGTTCAATTCCCAGATGGGTTTCAACCTACAAAATTTTCTGAACAGGTATATGTTCTAACTAAGAAAGTGTTATTCCAGAGACTAAAATACTGTATTTGTTCATATTTATCCCCCCTTTTGACCACTGCTCAACCCCATTCAATCTGATTGGTATTTGTCAATCACACAAGTGGCAATTTTGGTTATATGAGTAACATATTTATCTTCCTTTTTTTTTACCAGTGGCCAACCCCCATTAACAATTCAGATATTCACAGCAATATACATCAGTTTTGTGAAAATGACATAACCTCGTTGTTTGCCTTTCATATATTATACAACTAGTTTCCACTTAATACAAACAATAAATATGCCCAGCTAAAGGATGATATAAATAAAATTTCCTTCCATCATTAAAGGAATGCACTTTATCCTTCCACACATGTGGCAAATTAATACAAAAAGAGTATTAAAGAAACATACAGGATTAGAAAGAATGATTTTGATGATCATATTATATTGTAATCAGTCAGTCAAATAAATGTCCTAATTATGCAGGATTTTATGAAACCCTAGTTGTTTCAATTGCACCAAATCGATGACTTGTTTAGATTACAGGATAGTATAATTAATATAATAAAATATTCCAATTAACTGCCAGTTTGCAAAATGTCGCTTCGACATGAGACACCATTATTTACATGTAACAATGTTATCTACATCCACATAATGGCCCCACCTAAATGTTATTAAGCAGATACCAGATATTTAAAAAAATTCAATTTAAAAAGTTTTGAAACGCTGTTTTAAATAAGTACTAGAGCCTAAAGCCTTTGATATGGGGCTATTGCATATGTGTCAAAACACTGACCAGATGTACGATTGGGAGGTAGTTTAGTTAACTGATCATATAACATTCTTGTTTGATAAGAGTAAAGGCTTCTTTAAAATCAACTGAGTAAGGCCCTTCGATTAAATACACTGATTGTTTTGATTAACAGTTGAAATTATTTGTTATAAATTATCTCTTCATAGGGATCCTACACTAACACCCACAATTGTCAATTGAGGTCAAATGTACACTATTCACAGAACCAAATCGGTGTTTGTGTGTTAAATATGATTTAAAATAGTAATCATTTTCACTAGACTTTCAACTTCGCTGTCGGAACTATCCGAATCAGAAGAACAATCACAATCAGGAATGTCCCACTCACTATTTGCCGTTCATTTGATATTTTGATATTATGTCATCCTAAGAAGGACATAGTTTTATGGGTAAACCGAAAACGAGGCTGTGTTGGAATAGGGGATTTCCAAAAACTTAAAGGTATATAATTCAGCTACAAAAAACAACAATTAATAGGCTTTCAGTAATATTTTGTTTAGAGCTAGTCCCCTGCGCATTTAGTTAAAAATGAGGGAATAGTCTCAATTTTTTTCGACTTCCAAATAAGGCTATACAATAGCCCCTTAAAAATAGCAGAAGCTGTGAAAAGTCAATGGAATATATCTGGTATGTTAGTGTGGGTTATCCTGAAACAGATAAACTATACTAGAGAATAAATTGATTGATTGGTGTTCATGACGGTGCTAAATGACATTTCACTTATATGAAGGCAGTGTTAAAATCAACACAAGCATAATATGAAGTGTTTACATATACAAACCCTATGTTTGAAAATTAACCTTTCCCGATAGTGGACAGTATAAATATAATTGAATTATACAAGTACTGTCCACAGCCAGAGGACTCCAGCGATTGACAATATCATTATTTGTTCCCTTTAAGGAGTGTAGGCATAAATGTTCTTTCTCACACTTCGAGAGGCCATGCCATTCTAATATTCATCATTAAAACAGGCTCTTCTTGGATAACCTCAATATTCCAAGTCACATGTAAGGAACTGCCAGACTGATCCAGAAACAGTTGTATTCCAGGAAAGGCACTTGTATGCCATTAATTATGTTACTTCAATCATATGGGCAGCCCAGTCAGGAAAGGAAACCAACCCACTCACCACTGGCCATAAACAAGAGACACCTTAATCACAAGATGCACTACAAGGGCATAGCAGGGCGTACAGTCTTCTGTTTACGTCTTTATCATGTCATTTACAAACTGATTCTCTCAGTTAGATTTAAATAAGCAAATAATAAACATCTGTTATTAATGGCACAATAAACATATAAAACAAAAACTGTTATCCTAGTTTCTTTTTCTTAGCAAGTTTTCTTTGTTTTATCTCTTCCAGTTCTTTCATCATGTCTTCCAAGTCTTCTTTCTTTCCAAGACGAGAACTGAAATATCAAATTAAAGGAAAAAGGTCAATGGATAAGGAGATTTGTTTGTTTCGTGTTTAACACCGTACTCGGAAGTGTTTCATTGATATGATGACGGATTGTCTTCTTCACATTGTTCCTTACCTAATTACAGTGAAAAACCTCATAAAAAACTAACCTACGCGATTTCTTGAGCTGTGAAAAAAAAATTTCTTGTAACTCATTTATATTAGGGTTGAAAGACAAGATGAATCCCATGAATGGTACATTAAAGTAGGAGTAGCAAGCACACACCCTAATCACTAAGCCACATCAGCGGACCAAGGATAAGGAGATTTGTTTGACTGAGGTTAAATATCATACTAAAGGGTATTACATTAAGATGATGATGGATGGTCCACTTCACACTGTTCCTTGCCTAATTACAATGGAAAACCAGGAAAAAAAATCATAAAAACCACTCCTACGATTGCAGGAGCCACATCATGTGACTCACTTAGATAAGGAGGGAAAGGCTTGTTATTTCAGTTAACATAACAAGGCAGAATTCCATGAATCCATGGCTGTTACATGAGTAAAGCAAATAATTGGCAGGAAAACTGCCAAAGAGCTTGCCTGTTCTACCAATGTACAGGAATGCATTCTGTTTGCCTTCATATCCCTCTCCTCTCACGTTGTGGGACATTTGCCCAACATTTTAGAACAATCAGGCTATTTTAAAATTAAACTTAGGCGATTCAATTTGGAATTATGATGATTAATGCAAATTTACTTGGAAAGCTTGTTAAAGTAATTAATATTCATGTAATGAGCTGAACTGATAATATCCGTCTCCCCAGGGCTCCAGATAATTTACTGATACTTCTGATGATTAGTGCTGAAACGGTTAATCAGCTACCAAGGGCTTAGGCAGACACCCGTCCACCGGTCCAAGTGGACACCCTGGAGTTAACAATTGCCTCATTTGGACACCCTGTTTTAAGAAACTTTTACATGTTGGAGATAGGAAATTGTCAAAATTGGACACCCAGTTATTCGAAAAGTGAAGCAAAATTATCATTTTGGACACCCTACTTCTGACTTCTGGCTAAGCCCCTGTCGGCTACCAGTGAACAGTTATGAAACTGAAGGTATTCGAATAGTAAAACCAAAAATTTGACATGACCCCTTAACTATGCCAGCCATGTGGAAAGTGCTGTGTAAAAATTACTTGCAGTGAAATCTGCCCCTGTGTTTTATTGCTGTTATTTTGAATACAAAAATAAGGCCAAGGATTAATAAACAGCAGGTGTTTCTGGCTGAATATAAGCATTCTGAAATATATATTTTGAATATATATATATATAAATATACTAGGCTAAATGACAGTACATGTATACGACCAAGTGTCCTATCCCTAGCGAGTACTCGAATAGTATTCTTTGGTAGATACCAGGACTTAATCAAATAAAGAAAGAACTTGGTAATAATTTGAATTTTTTTGTTTACACAATTATGTATAAATGCATGTATGCTCAGTTTGTGATGTTTGACAGTTTCCAACTTTTAATAACCTTGGATTCCTCATCAAGTGCAACCAACACACATATAATTACCAAAATCCCCATGCCTGATACATGTTTAAGAGTGTATTATTTTATGAAGATTAGCACTATTCAACACATAAATAATACACTACCTAATAATACTGATTCAGTCATTCATTAAAACTAACAAAATACCATAGTCATGATAGGTAAGTCTTGCCCAAGAACCAAAGTCTGATTCTTTTTTCAAAGGCATAAAGGGGACTAACTCTGCTCATCTTGTTTTACATGAATTATACACACGATCAAAACTTACCTTCTAGCTTCTTCCTTCATCTGCTGAGAAAAACTGCTCACCATATTTGTGTCACGATCATCAAAGTTACGGAATCTATTGAAAAGATACGAAAATTATTTTTAACTGAAAAACAGCAGTTTTATTTTGGATCAAATCATATTTTCTTTCAGTTTTTAGTAAGGTAAAAAGAGTTGTTTATCAACATACCAAAATTATGTTCAAATTTCCCAAACCAACTTTAATGAAATATGGGAATTAACTGTCATATCCTTTACATAACTTAAGGTGCAGATTTAGGTAGTCAAATTAGATAAAGAAAATCCTTGATTTGTTTTGTCTTTGATTAGGGTTTAATGCCATAATTTTGCTTGCTTCAGACATATCATAATATCTTGTTTGAGTGGCATTTAGAAGCTGGTGAATTAGTAGGACATGACGACTGATATGGATGTACAACTTCTGGACTTTTTATATCCAGAAGTTGTACATCCATATCAGTCGTCATGTCTTACTAATATCATAATATGCCAGAAGTACACTCACCTGTCTTTATAACTGTAGCCAAACAAGTCTTTGAGGTGTGAGGAGTAGTTATTTGCCCCAATTGGTGCATCATCAATAATATCATCATCAATAAAATCATCGTCTTCATCTGACCAGTCTTCTTCAGAGTCCTCGTATTCCTCCAGGGGGCGCTTCGCTAAGAAAAGCAGACAGATATGTAAACATATAAATAATATCAGCCAGTGAGTTTTCAAGTCCAGTTTAATATCCTACTTAATGTGATTCCACTTAAACTAAGTTACAAAAACCATCCCTGCTGATTGAGACAAGGCTAATCTTTTAAAGAGGTCACTTGAAATCCCGATGACAAATACTGTGAATTCTTGACAATGTATTGGTTATCATATAAGAAATCACAAAGACCAAATTTGAAATATAACTCAAACATATAGTTGCATTATTAGGGCCAGTGATTTTTATGCGAAGGCAGAAATTCACAGAATCACTAATGTGGATTGGAATTCAAGTCTTGAAGCAGAAAATTATATTTTTATCTGGAAAAATCAGGGTATGAATGTCAAGCTGAACTGCTTATGGCAAAATGTGGCAAAAAGAGTTGACTTTCTCTGCCTCCTTTAAGATTAATCTTAATTAACTCTTTTTATTTATTTCACTTCGTGAACCTCAAATCATTTGGCCTACATTATCTTTTTCAAGCGAATTTCAGTTGCACGACAGGTGAAATGGACAAATAGCCCTTGTATAAACAACTGGTAAGTGGGAAACTACCCTATAAAACCTAATGTCAACAAGGTTATCTTAAACAATTAGCAGTCAAACCTCTTTGTATATAAATATTTTTAAAATACAGTCGGAGCAGCTTGCTCAAAACAATGTGGGAAACAATGTTAAATAAACCTGCTACCTATATAATGAAATTATTGTGGGCATAGTTTAAGTCTTCATTCAGTTTCAGTCCACAAATCGTAAATGGGTATTAAAAAAATTATGCATTATTACCTGGCATTGGTCGGTTTTTCTGAATTTGGCCATAAATGCGGTCCCATGGATTTGATGTTTTTGCCAATTCTTCTTTTCTAGATGGCCCACAAACTAAAACATTTTCATTGGTTGTAGAGTATAGTGAAGAAGGGGCTCGTGCTTTTTTCGCTGATGACGGCGGCCGAGCTCGATCAGGCATTGTCGGTGCTTTCCTACGATCTAACCCAGATTCTGACTTAGTTTTTTGTAAAGATGTTTGTGGCCTATTTTGCACTGTGGTGGATACTTTCTGGCCAGGTTTTTTGTTCCCAGATGAGAGTGTCAAAGGTCGTGAATTAGATTGTAACCTTTCATTCATATTACCTTTGGAGGCACTGTTTGTTTTATGGGACTGAATTGTTTCTGGACGAGAGGAATGATTGGAATTTCCTGCACTTTTGGTTCTAAACTTCTCCTTTAAGTTGACTTTTGAAGTTATTCCTGCACCAGTGCCATTGGGACCTGCACCATTTGATCGGGAAATCTCCCCTGAACCTCCAGCACTTTTGGTTCTAAACTTTTCCTTGAGGTTAACTTTTGAAGTTATTCCTGCTGCAGTAGAACGTGCACCATTTGATTGTGAAATGCCACGGGTGGCTTCTGCACTTTTAGTCCGAAATTTCTCTTTGAGATTTACTCTAGATGATATTTCATTGCTCTTTCTATTAAGTTCATTTCGTACTAGGTCTAATTTAGCAGCTTTTAGCTTGACGTCAGGCTTTCTTTCATCAGAACATAGTTTTCTTTTAACTGCATCTGGCTTTAATTTGAGTTTTGTATATTCATTTCTCTTCTCATTGTTTACATTTTTTTTAATCAGTGATTCGGGTGTAGAGCTGGTTGTGCCATGCTTCAACCATTCTTTATAGGATTTGGACTTTGTTCTTTCTAAACGATCTTTCTCTTCCTGTGTCATAAGATCACCTTCAGGTTCTTTTTTTTTCATCGGTTTTTTGACAACCTCTGTCTGTGGCACCTCTTTATGTTTTTGTTCAGCGAGTTTAAGAAGTGCCCCAAAATCCATAGGTGGTGGTGGTGGGGGACGGGATTTTTTTTCCTGAACAGGCTTCTGATTGGACTGTGACTTACTAATCCCATTTTTATTGGTTATTAAAGACTGAGATTTGTCTTTGTTTACAAATGAACTAGAAGATTTGTGTGAAGTGTGTTTAGATGACGTGGTTGACAGATTTGTTGAGGATTTGTGATGTTTTGATGCATGCTTTTCAAGAGTGTTTGATGAGAGTGAAGAATCAGATTTAGACTTTGAAGAAATTCTATTTTGATGAGAGGAATGTTTTTTCGATTTCACAGCTGAGTCTTGTTGTGGTACCGTCGTCTCACTCTCCTCTTTGATTGCTTGTTCATCTTTGACAGGAGCAACGACGGGTCTATGTACAAAGCCAGGATTATGTGCTTGTCGTCTCTTGCTACTGGATTTAACAAAGTCCTCCTTATGAATAACAACTTCTTCCACAGGAGCTTCAGGTAACTCTACCTCTTTTTTCTTGGCTTTATCTTTTGAGCTGTCACCTTTTGGAATTCGAAATCGGTTTGCCTTTTCTAGCTCCCTAATTTTTTTCTGTTCAGCTTTCTCTGAAAAAAAAAATAAAATAATACATTGTAGCTTTAAAACTATAGAACAGATTTTATAGTAGAATTTGAAGGGATACTACATATAATCTTTTGAGAAAATGGACAAGCTTTTTTTATCAAAATATTCAATGTGTTATAATAATATAATTACCGTGATACAGCTAAAGCATCCTGACAAAATGTCACAAACAATGTGACCTGTTATTTGTCACAATAAGCGAGGCCACCTCATATTGAATTATATCACAACATATTGCAAAATTGAGGTGAAGTTTAAAAATAAAATTTTAGAAATAAAAACCCATACCCTTGTTTCGTTTTTCTTGTTCCTTCTCTTCTAGGAGTTTTCTAATTGCTTCAGATGTCTTTTCTTTAGTTTTGCGTTCTTTCTTTGGTGCTGTAAACTTTGTATTCAAGCCAGAGGGTTTCTAGTAAACAATTTTTTAAAAAATCATTTAAAATACATGTATAATTCAATGGTTAAATTTCTACAATGAATGAAGTGTAATTGACTAATTTTTGCCTTCATTATGATTATCTCAATAAACCCCCAATATATTTATGCCACATTAGTGCGATGATAATCCAAATATACCACAGGTGAGTCTGAGGTGACAGAGTAACAGTTCAACAACTGGTCATGTGAATGATGTGATATATGATATACTAGTCTAACTATTGGCAGAATTTTAGTATTAAACAATCATTAGTACATTTTAATGCATTCAACCAGTATAAATCAACAAATCAGCATTCATAATTATATAGCATAATTTTATTTCTTGCAACATGTTAGTTGAGCTCAGTAAAACAATTGTTTGATGATATACACAAAGTCACAAAGCTCCGCCCACTTATTTGAGACATCAGCATGTAAAGTTCTTCAGCTATTCCTTCCTTATGTATTTTACCTATCATCCACTTCCTACACATTACAAAAAAATTCATGTTGTACGGTACTTAAGGTTATTTTACTAAACTATTCCTGTGTTTTACAACAAGACATAGCCTAATGAAAGATTCTTGTCACATGACCTTTAATGAAAACCCTAAAAAGTGGCATATGATTTTATCACTATCCAGGTTAGTAGGGCTTCTGCAGTTGACAATCATTAGCACCTATGGATTTGGTAAACGATTCAGTATACATTGTACATGCAATTTGATTTCAGTTTAGTTTAATTCTAATCATGAATGCGTCATTGTGACTGATGCCAGATCTTGGCCTCATGTCACATCATGAACAATTCTGTACAAACTTTAATGGTAATCACTGTACATGTATATATCTGACGTATTTATAACTTAAATCTCGCAATGGCATTAGGAATAATGGAATTGAGAAACTGAAGAATTGAACCAAGGTGTGGAATTGCTACAGCCCTCTATAATAGTATCATCGAAACTTTCACTGTTTGTTTTTGGAAATTAAAATGCTGAAAATCAAAGCTATAAGGACAGCGCTGATGAGAACAAGTTTCAATTACATTACAAAATTCTATTTCAAGCTCCTCTGCATTACAACCCTAAGTGCTTTTATCACATAAATAGAATTACAACTATGCCCACTGGTGGATAAAATTACAAGGTTTTGAGTTGTAGAGCTGATAACATAAGTTGTTAGTTTGAGGTTTAATGTCGTACTCAAGGGTATTTCACTTATATGACAGCGTGCCAGGCTGCCAGCCCAATGGGTGAAGGAAACCACCATCGACACCACTCGCAACAAACAAATACAGGACGGTACAAATACAGGACGACAACAACAGGACGCAATACACCACAAACAGATGGGCTTCCTGTTCCCCTTTAGCTCCGAGAGCACAAGGGCAACATGAAGCTCCCTCCAACCACCCGTGATAACATAAGTTGAATGTTATACTCAATTTTGACCTTTTGTTTTACTTTGTAAAGCACTATTGGCATATATATGGTTGGTTGGTTTGTTTGTTTGTTTGATTGGTGTTTAATGCTGTACTCAAGGGTATTTCACTTATATGATGACGGACACAAATACAGGACATCACAGTGACAACCAAATCTGCTTCCCCTTACCCTTTTGCTCTGCGAGCACCATGGCAACAGAAAGCAACCCATTTTCTCGCCTCTTACGATTGACCGAGGAAGCCGAGGGAGCATTCAGCAGAGCCATGGCCCACTCGCTCCCTCAAGGAACGCATATATATGGAGATTTGGCATCTTTATGGGTGGGTAAATATGCAATACTCTCATTAAGAAGGTTGAATACCCCGAACATATCCTTTTTTTAACAAAACTTCACCCCCTTTCATTAATTCATTTAAGACTATAGTTATCATTTAGACTATTGCAGTACTCTCATGCAGCCAATCAATCGCTTGACAGTAGCATTCATTCAGCAATATGTGCTTGATCTGTCAGAGGTTATAAATGCTGGGTAAAGATGAACCAGCTCTTACATAAACAATTTCCATCTTCAATGAATAACTAGCAGACTTGGTAGCAATTCTCCTGCTTAATAAATGCTTGGAGACTTTAGACATGTCAGACATAACAAACTGAACCTACTACTACATAAATAAATGCAAATAATTATCAACTTATTTCTTAATTTGACAAACTCCTGGTATCTACCAAAGAAGCAGATCATCAGAAGTATCCCCCTCGCTCCCGAAAAAGATAAAACAATAATAAACAAAAAAAAAATCCCCCTATCACAAAAGTTATCTTTACATGAAAAACGTATAATAGATTGTTTTGTTCATTTGATTAGGGTGTAACATCGTACTCAACAGTATTTCACTTATATGACGATCTACATGCGGACTTGATCCGGTGATTGGTACATTGAGGCAGGATTAGTAAGCGATTTATCATTTTTCTAAATAATCTGAAAAGTGGGGGTAAATACCCCACTGTTCTTAAAAGTGATTAACACAACATGAACAGCAACTGAATTTATAAATTTTTGTTCACTAACTAACTTTCTGTTTCATTGTTTTGAAAGTATGAAAATAATGCATGCGTAATACATGATTGCCTATGTTATTACATATTACATCTTTAGCGGAAATTTTGAAATTTGTGTAAGCTTAAGAAACTAACCGTGACACTACTGCCAACAAACAGAAACATCACAAGACTTAGAGTAAGACAAATACAGGACACTCATAGGAAAATACAAATTACAAAGACATCACATATGGGTTCTCTGTTCCTAATTAGACCAGAAATAACCAGGGCAACAGGAAGCTCCCTCCAACAACCCATTACTTTTATGGAAAACATGGAAATAAATTTGTGGGAATACAAAGGTCAAGCATGGAGCCATAAAGAGAAGGAGGCACAACTGACCCACATCAAATAATTTCAGACACACTGCTGGAGTTGAAAGATTAGCATTGCAAGTTTGAAGGCTTAATCCACTATTTGGGAAAGTCCAGGAAACTTGGAATCACCAGCCGTGATGATATATGAAGCTCAGCTTTAGATTGTGTATTCCTAATTGACACATAAAGCGTCTACAATACAAACTTATTTTTGATGACCTATGTTGGCAGAAATATTTTCTTTCATGACTTATAAGAGAATTTTCCACTTTTGACAAAATTATCCATAAGCTTATATCTTAAATGGGTAATTTTTCAAATATTGAGGGCCATTTTTTTTTCAAACCATTCACACATGGTTAACAACGTTGTATTTGCGGAAATTACGAAAACACCATTGAGCTCTGTCGAGTGACGGAATCGTACATAGAACATCAAAAGAATTTGGCCATGTATGTGAATAAGGTTTTACAGCTTGCATATTTCTGCTATTTTGAACAGCTGGAAACTTGCTAACAATAGTGAGATCATAAAGTGAAGATTTCGGGTAAGTGTTTTTATTTCTTTCTGTGACATACAGTATGCTGAACAAAGGTACAGTTTGAAATTTAATTTAATATTCTTCAGATTGAACGTGTTTTTAAATTGTCTCAATACAGACCACAACAATTATTTTGCCCATTTGTGGTAACAGAGGTGGCTGTCAAACCTGTTAACGTTATCAGTGGGCATGCATACGGCTTGTTTCATGGAGTCCGGTTGTAAATTTTGACAGTTTAGGTCTGACGCATCTATTATTTAATTGAAATTGGGAACATATACATCAGGTTTTCATAAAAATGCTTCATGGCCTGATGCAACAATGTGATCTTGATGTGGTACTACCATTTTTCTATTAAATTAACACATTTGAAAGGTTTTTATTTCATAATTCCAACATAAAAAAAGTGAGGTTATTTTTCTGCTATTTTGTACTGGGGGTACCTGTGTTAATGAGGGCCTCATTAAAGTGCCAGGCGCCATGAAGATTTTATATATCAATTGTACAGACTCTGACCTTTCCAAAAATATGTAATTTATTATGGTTTTCATTTATTTATTTTAGACTGAAATTTTAGACTGAAATTTGAAGGGAACAGATTGATTTGGGTAGTGTCTGTTATAGGGTTATTGTGTTTATTTCCTGACATGAAATTTACACTGAACTTGGGCGAAGAAAATACCAGAAACAATTAGGCCTATGTTGTTGTTGTTGCTTTTTCCCCAGCTCGTGTTACAATACCTTTTTCTCGTTGATCTGTTGCTTTTTCTGGGCGATGTTTAGAATAGAATGGAAGTCCATGTTGCTTGAACTCGGCCCGTCGCTAAACCAAGTTAGCCAACGTCAGAGACACATCTGTTGAGGAAAAGTTTTATTCTATCAATACTGATTTGACGTGTTGTTTTTCACTTTTGCGCCATCTAGCGGAGAGACAGCCCATAAGAAAATGTAATATGTTTCGTATTTCAGTCAACTGTAAATGAAAATACAAGGCGAAGCAAAATTCGGGCGAATCTCTACTTTTGTTAAGTAAGTTTGTAACAAGAAGAAATTGAAGTAACCAGAATGGTTAATGGTTTCTCTTTTTATTTTTGTATTTTCGATATGCACAGAAGTGTCGTAAAAACATTATGGCCCGTAGGATAGGGGGGATAACTTTCGAATTACTATTTTAAAAGGAGATTTCGTCCCTTTAGTATGGCACGCCAAAGCGGAAAAAGATCAAGGTGTATAAATTTGACTCCCAGATTGTTTTTTTCATACAAGATTATTTTATTGTCTAAGATTTTATTTTTCTTGTCCAAGATTTTATTATTCTTGTCCAAGATTTTAATCTTCTTGCTCAAGATTTTATTTTTCTTGTCCAAGATTTAAATTTTTTTGTCCAAGATTTTATTTTTCTTGTCCAAGATTTTTTTTTCTTGCCCAAGATTTTAATTTTCTTGTCCAAGATTTTATTTTTCGATCCAAAACTCACGTGACCTGTCCAAGGTTCACGTGACCATTCCAAGATTCACGTGACCACATTAACTGATAATGTCGTTCGGGGGCGCACAAACAGTGTAACGCTGTCGACATGTCAGTGTAGCTTTGTAAACATAGCCAATAGTATACAATATTGATTTACTGTTTACTGTTTACCAATAACAGTAAATCAATATTGTATGTATTGGCTATGTTTACAACGCTAATGTCAGCGCAGCGTAATCAATGACGTTAGGCCTATTGTACAATAAAATATAGGTCATAGAGTGAAACAAACAAAGCTAATACTATATATGCGTTAAAATGCTGAAACAGTCCACTTTCTGTTCATATTACAATTGACGGTCATGGGAATTTTGGTTTGGTCACGTGAATCTTGGACAATAAAAAAATAAGGAAAATAAAATCTTGGACAAGAAAAATAGAAATCTGGATAATAAAAAAAATCTTGCATGAAAAAAAAAACTAGGAGTTGAATTTATAAATCTTGAATTTTTTCCGCTTTGGCGTGCCATACTTTAGTTAGGTAACTCTCTATAGTGCGACTCAAACACGAAACAAGGAAGCAATTTGTCATTGTGACAAATCTTTGGAAATATATAGCCATTATCGGAAACGCTTCTCATATTCATCATCTAAGAAATATATATATTTTTTCTACCTAGGCCTATACTTGATGTAAGCATGGAGGTTTATTCCATGAAAAAATAAATGTTTTTTTCGCAAAAATGAACCCCTGGTTCTAGGGCCCATCACAGGCCACTTCTATTCTACAACACTACTGTGCTAAGATTATCACGGAAGTTAATTAATTAACTATTTGAACATTGAAATCTTATAGGTCAAAGGATAGTATATATAGGCCTACTGGTATGTTACTGAGCATATTGTGTAAAGTGTTAAATGTTTTTCACTAAACTTGTTACTAATGTTACATGTTAGTAATTATTCCACGTTATCTTGGTCGAGCATGTGGCCACAAGTAATTTTCTATAAACTGTAATGTTAATATTTGGTCTCGCCCAAAGTTTCGTTGAGCGAAAACCTCCCGGTATTTTAGTTACTGGTATCGGTACCTCAACCAACCATTCCAGAGCTCACAGTCGAAAGCTTGAATCGACCACACACACATAGGTGACATAAACTGTATTGTATCCAGGGCCACCAAGAGAATTTCAGGGAAAAGAGGAACTTAATTCTGCTCTGCTTTACCTGGTTTGTTCCTCTTTTGCCTGATTTTGTATGATACGACTCAAAAACGTCAGTAGTAGAGGAAGAGCAGCTGAGTTATCATTTATTAGTACATAATAAGGAACGTTTGTGCGTTACCATGTAGTAACGGATTACTACATAATAACGTGAGGGGTACCATTTTGGTACCGGACACGTTATTCTGTAGTAATTGAAAATGGTACCCCTCACGTATTTATGTAGTAATTTTTACTACATATTAAC
>JAVFBW010099969.1:0-26585 GCA_034783835.1 Mopalia ciliata
CCCCCCGGTTTTGAGATCTGATTTCAACTAGAATGACTGCGGGCCAGCCCAATGGATGAAGGCATAAACAGCGTTGAACACCACTTGAGCAACATACAATGACCAGACAATCACAATAACAGATCAGCTTCATGTTGCTCCTTAGTCCCTAGGCACTAAGACAAGTGGAGGAAGGTCCCTCCCTACCCTCCACCATACACGTATGTTACAAAAAAAATAAGACCAAAAATTATATGGAATCAGAATGCACCCATTATCCTGTATACGATTTCCTTTTAGAAAATTGGGGGTTATCAAACATTTCTATAGCTACAATAAAAACATACATTGGGGGTTTGCTTATGACCATCCGTATATAGAATGAGGCCTATAGCCGACCGCCTGACTTTTAAAAGTAAATTATATATATTTGTATATACATGTATCACCTTATTAAAATCGATAAGCAGTTCGGCGTGAATATCATATTATTGTAATGCACATATGCATAATAGTATCGATTCTCATTATAAATGTCACAACAAAAAAGACCATCACGCTCATGCGGAATACGTTAACTGGACCAGCTATAACTTTACATACCGAAAACGCTTTAGTATCCGCGTTGACCATTCGTGTAGTAATTGACTTTGGTATAAAACAGCAATCAACAATACAACCAACCAACCAACCAACGAACCAACAAACCAAGTAACCGTAAACCAACCACACAGTCGTTTAAGTACACATTACACTGAAAAAAATATATTCCTTGACACCTTAAGCAAAAATTTCAGGAAAATTATTCGAATGAAGCACCACCTGAGTATTCCATAATTTTCAAGGTGTAGGGCATGATTTAAAAAAAATTTCAAAAAAATATTTATTTATTATTTTTAACAGGTTACCAACAATTCACAAAATTGACAATGCATGGCAATTGCAAAAAAAAGAAGGTTTGCACACAGTTTGGTCTGGTGTTGCTCATGTATAGGGAGTTAAACCCCAATCAATCAAACTATCGTGTTGCTACAGGGCAACATGAAGCTCCCTACTGTTTGACTGGGGTTTAACGCTGTATTGTTTGTTTGTTTGTTTGTTGGTTCGTACTCAAGGGTATTTCACTACACGACGACGTGCCAAGCCCAATGGGTGAAGGAAACCACCCTCGACACCACTGGCAACAAACAAAAACAGGACGAGACAAATACAGGACGACAAAAACAAGACGTAATACAGACAGCACAAACAAATCGGCTTCCTGTGGAGCATGTGGGGCTTAGCAGTGAGAGCACCAGCTGAGAGCTCCAGGGCAACATGAAGCTCCCTCCAACCACCCGCTATCCAAATTAAGTCGTCCTCAACTCGCATATATACATGCAATAAACAACCCCATTTGTCTTGTTTATTAGCAGGCCTTTATATATGGGACAAACACTGTACTTATGCCACCCTCACCACTATAGGCCTACAATATATATATATCCAGTTCTTTTATCAAATTAATTTACTTTTGTACACTTGATATAGGCTCTTGCTAGTCAATAAAGCGCAAGATTTCATTTACGATACCTGGATCTAGTTTTTGCATGCTTATCAGTAAATGGTTCCTCATTTATGCAGTTATATACTAAACTGTATTAAACTTTGATTGACCTATCGGAATTAAATAAGCGACTGTTGTGCTGATTTGATCATGCCACGCGCAACAGTAAATATGGTCTGGTTGATCGAGGGCAAGTGCAAAGCAAGTCGATAGCACGAATGTATTAAATTTATTCCGCCAGTAGATTTGGACTTTTGTTTGATTGGGGTTTAGGGTCGTACTCAAGGGTATTTAGCTTATATGACTAGGGCTGTCAACTAAACCTCGTAAAAACCACCCCCAAGATTGCAGGAGCCACATTGTGTGACAGACAGACTCGACCCCGTGAAAGGTACATCGAAGTAGGATTGGCAAGCGCACTCACTAACCACTAAGCCACGGGCCAATCCTCCACTAGAATGTGTTTGTTTGAAAAAGAACTGAACATACATTAAAATAGTTGTATATAAGTGTTTGTTTGTTTGCTTGATTGGGGTTTAACGCCGTACTTATTTGACGACGGATTGTCCTCTTCACACTGCAACTTGCCTTATTACGGTGGAAAACCGGGAAGAAACCTTGTAAAAAAAATTATTAAAAAAACGCCATTGCCGGAGCCACAACGTGTGATTCGCTCATATACGTGATGGTCGACAGACTGACTCGAGCCCGTGAACGGTACATCGAAGTAAGAGAAAGTAGCACACACACTACCACTATACACGGTCACGGGCTGTACGGAAATAAGTAGAATAAAGACGAAACCAATCCGACACAATAATAAAAATTTTAGTGGAAGTAAATAAAACAAGTTTGCCATATTATAGAAGACCGTTATACATATGACTGCATCAAGGTTAATCCATCTCATATATTGTATCGGTTTTAACTTGAAGTCCCATCAACGAAATGAACAACTGACAGTTTCTAGCCAATTGAAAGTTAGTAGTAAACACACATCGTTTATAACTGCTGCGAATAAATGTCATTCTCAGATGAACACGTACACAGAGACTGGCGTGGAAAAACCGCTTGTAAATAGTAAAGCCTAATATTGCGTGGGAGTTGAACGAGACATGGGATGCGCTAGAGCGTGGGGGAATTCCCTTTCTACAGCCGCAAAGACGTGATAGCCCGATCCCCGTTGTACTCGATGATTCCACGGATAGAAGCAAGGATTTCTATGGTAACGTGGCTTTGGGATGGTAATATTGTAATACGGCTAGCAGTTCCACTGTCCGGAGGGTTATATAGGAGGAACCAAACCGTAAAAGTCTGCAGTGCATGGTCGTGTTAGGTGTAGTATACAGCGTAGTCCTTGCAAAACCGCACCATACCAGAATGACTATCCAAACTGCGTTGCACCAAATACCACGACATTATGCTATAAAATTATAAAATATTGTGCATCGTGTTGAGAACAAATTAATTCTATATACTATAATAATGAAGAAATTCCTGCAATACATACACAAACACAATACTCCAATAAATAAAGCATTGAAAACAAAATTTGTTTGTGACGAGTCATATTGCATATACAATTCGTATGACAGACAAATATGTGTGTTACGGATTTTTGTGTACTTATCTATAGTAATACAACAAGATTCGCTCCGCCTACATATGCGCCACATCTCCAATAAATAAGATAAAAGCATGTAATTAAAATGCTACAGATCCGCATATTTGTCTGTACTTTTTGTTTATTGCACGGATTCATCGGATTTTTTTATTTATAGACTCCTTTTAAACATATGTATTGTTTAAAGTTAGGGTGAAGGATTATTGACTATGTACATGTATGTGCTGTATACAGAAGATTATTATTGGCGAAAGCTTGTTTGAATCGTAAACAATTATGCAAATAAAATATTCTTTTTCTGCATTTAAAATACATACCCACCTCTCGGGCCTCGTGTCAAATTTATTACTTAATTAGCGGACATATTCTTTAAATTAATTTATCTTTCTTTGACAGTTCTGTTTATGGTTTGGTTTTATATTCTAAACCTATGCTAAACATCTTATTTACTTTAAATATGTCCTATACCATGTACATGGTCAGTATAATATCTCAAGTGTCTGTAGTTTACCCACAACATCTTTACATTAAGATCTATCAGAAATTTGTATATGAGAGTTCATTTGGGACAATGAATTATTCATTTTTTTCATTAATCGACATCCCTTTGCCAGTGTGATTTTTTAAAAGAAATGTTTAAAGATTTTCAAATATCACATAATTGTTCATTTAAAAAAATAGTAATTAAATCTATATATATGATGACGAAGTTAATCCACACCTTCTTGTCATTTTACTGGATTATATATTGCATTTTGTAAAACAAGATATACAATTTTATTTCATTTATATGCTATGTATTTTTCATTTATATATATAATATATAAAATTATATTGTAGGTCTTAAAATCATTTTAAATCCAATTCTTCTTTAAAAAGACAGAAAGGTGAAAAAGTCAGTAACATATTGGCGAAATTAATTATAATTGAAGAATCTACTTGTATAATGCTATAGTGAGAAGTTATTATTTGTCTTATATCCATTACACCGTATATACGAATTTTAGTTATATATGAATATCATACGTATAGAAGGATACGTTTCAGTACTTACGTTATACATGCAACTCTATTACATTTATTTAAATCAAATTGAATCGCATTCCTTTACGTTATTTGTTGCCAGATGTTATGCTTACGAGAATGTCCCCCCTTTCACTAAAATGGAATCGTCCTCTTGCATGCAATTTTCTTTCTGAGACTACTTTGTGCAAAGCTATGGTGAATCCAGTAACAGAAGGGCCGGGGTTGGGTAAAATTACGGGCGGGGGTGGAAAAGGAGGGGATAAGGCTGTGTGTGGGCATGCAATAGATCGTTAGGGAACATTTACACAATTTTAATATAGTGTGTGTTTTATGCCTCCATTTTCTATATAGTTTTTATCATCCACGGATTAATGTACATGCTCAGATTGGCCTGGCCGAAATCAAACTCTAAGCAATCATTCAAGCTAGATAGCTCCATATTGATTAATGGGCTAAGAAATGGTACATTACAATGTCTGAACAAAAGGGTGTACTGTTACAACTTAGTAGTGTTAAAGTTCAAGAAATATACACGAATAAAGGTCAAAGTGTAAAATATGTGTACCTGTGTTATTTATGCAGGTTACACAACCTGTATAACGTGTATATAGTCAGCCATGAACCATACGGTTCACTTTCATTAAGTGCTTTCACGCATATTATCAAGTCAACATTGATTATAGGTAAATAACAGGCATTAATTTATATATAGACCTATTATATTTGCTTTTAAATCCGTATTGCTACTTACATTACGAGTTTAAAAGCAGACAGATGGACATAGCAGTACATATAATGTATAACAAGATAACTGCTAATTATAACCGGATCTGAAGTATAACAATAGGATTTTAAACGAATACGTAGTGAGCATTGCCCACATTATTTACACGTCTTCTCCATACACACCATTTAAATACTTATTCTCTTTTGTTTGCTAAAGAAAAATTATTAGGGACAAGGAAAAAAAAAAAAACCCTGGCATAAAAACATTACAACAAATAATTGGGTTAAACCGGTAAATGGGGGAGAAAATTAATACATAGGAGTCGTTTAAACCAGAAGGACGGGTCCAGCTTATAGGTAGCATATTCCACGTCATATATCCGGTATTGAGAGGAAAGAGATAAACAGCTGTAAAAGGTGAAAGTATAAATGTGTAGGTGATATTCAACCTGCAAGGTCGGTTAGTTGTATCATCGTTATTTGATGTCCAACAGGCCGGCTTGTCCCTCGTTAGCTGTGATAAAATGCCTCTGTAAACAGTCAGCCGGCCGACCTACTGCCGTAAAGCCGGTCTTTCAACTGGATGACATAGTCAGCTGTCAGATTGTCGATTTCGCCGGTACACGTGGTTCCTGCTAGACTTGCGCAGTAGGCTGGTCGCGTGGCCTCTACGCCATTCGATTCTATTTTTATCGCTATCGAGCTGAATATGGTAATGGGCTCTGCTATGATATTTACTGCGGCTGATCGAGGTTTAGTGTTAGGCCTACACGTGAAATGTGTGCTGAAACGCTATACTCACTTTGAACGAAGTAGCATATTCATTCAAACGTATAAATCGGTAATTAACGAAACCGTAAAACTACAATATATTCAATCACTATTTGCATTTGCTGTCTGCCATGCAGCGGTGTTGATATTGTCTTGCCCGTAATTACAACAATATTGGTATAATATAAAATGTTTCATTCTTAGGCATAGGAAAAAGCATGTTCTAAGCCTGTTAAGATGTCCCTAAAATGTACTGATTAATGTACAGAAATAATTTCACACAACATAGCTCAAATCACGAAGTGAACAGAGTAAACATAACTGGTAGGCCTACACAACGCCATCAATACGGATAATTGCCCATTTCAGTTCATGTGACGATAGCAAAGCCTCGGCGTCCAAGAGCTTCAACATGCTGTTTAGAGTTACGCCCCTTAATGAAAAAATGTATACGGAAATTATAGGCCTCATCTTTCGTCGGTACGACTCAAAATGTACGTTGATATCTCAATAAAACTCATTCGAGAACTACTCCAGACCGTACAAGGTTTGATTTTGTTGTTTTCCTCATTTCTTTGAGCTGGAGATTGCAGGGAGCTTCATGTTGCCTTGGTGCTTTCAGAGCTAAAGGGGGACAGGAAGCCAATTTGTTTGTGATATCTGTATTGCGTCCAGTTGTTGTCTTGTATTTGTCTCGCCTTGTATTTGTTTGTTGCCAGTGGTCGAGGGTGGTTTCCTCAACCCATTGGGATTGCACGTCGTCATATAAGTGAAATACCCTTGAGTACGACGTTAAACCCTAATCAAACAAACAAACAAATCATTTCTTTGAACACAATTCAAATAAACAGATGTCAATAATTATTAAATATGGCTGTGGTAGGTTAGTGGCTGCCTGCCTCTATTCATAAACCGGATGCAACAAATAAATCATGTGAACTCAGTACCGATTTCCCACCGAAATTCCTTGTTGTGAAGATCAACTTACACGGTCCCACTATTTCCTTATATTTATTTGACAAGCTTAAACAATCAACTAACCATTAACTCACAAATCAAGCATGAAACCATGAACCAAGTACTATTATTACGGGGTTATTACACATTTACCGAGTCACATTCATGTACAATGGAGAATTGGTTATGCCACATGGACAGTCAATAATTACTGAATTAATTACTTCCTTCATTATTTCTGTACCGTCGTCATATAGGAAAAATACAGTTGGGTACGGCCCCAATCAATCAATCAATCATTCAATCAATCAACCCACTATGCAACCATCCAGCCAACTATTCATTCATTTATTCATTCGTCGACGTTTGTTCCTTATAATTTTGCGTCTTTGGATTGTCTTGTCTTGTCATTGATTGATAGCAGTGGGTTTGGAAAACCCGATTTTCCAACGTAATTTTTCATGGAAATGTGAAATGGACAATCCGTCGTCATATAAGTGATATAGCCTTGAGTACGACGTTAAATCCCAACCAAACAAACAGATCTGTGCCTGTAAATAGGAATGAATTCCAAGTCTGTGTAAACGTACAACCTGTTGGACAGTTATTATTCTATAGTGCACGTTATTTTGAGTTCTTAAGTATTTTTTGCGTTGAAAAATGTAATTTTGTAATAAAAAGGGCAAAAAATTATATTTTGTATTTGCAGTTTGACAAACTGTCAAATTTACAGCACCCCGTTTGTTAATGCCCAACCCTCGGTTTTGACAGAGCATGGAACGTGAGCAATGGTGGCAAAACTATATAAAGTTTCTCAACCAACGTGTCGGTGCTGTGTGCACCATCCTACACCGTCCCAAAGTCTCGCCCCTAATCACCATTAAAGACAAAAAACCAAACAAAACCCCGCACACCGTCATGGATACGCTTTTTCAACACTCCATTACAGCACTCGTGTCTGGGCTGACGGGCATGGGGAAGTCGCTCTTTGTCCGTGCTTTGATTCAACAAACCGCCATATTGATTCACTCCGCCCTGGATCGGATCGTATGTTGCAACCAGTGGAAAGGCAACCGACACAATGCCCTCTCTGTAATTTACTGAAGGCTTTTCTGATCGTAAGATGCTCTACCCAAGTGTCCAGACGGAGGCGGTAGTGGGAGATCTTATGTCCTAGTCTGACGAACATGTCGCCATCCAAAAGGAGCCACCATAGGAACGTGTCGTATACATTGTAGTTGTTGGTTGGTTGGTTGCATGGTTGATTGATTGATTTATTGATTGATTGTGATTGATTGAGGCCGTAGGCCTATACCCAAGAGTATTTTACTTATATGACTTAAATGGAAAGATCCCGCACCTTCTGTTATAATGCATGCACAGGTTTTAGTGTTGATTAAAATTCTCCATGACATCTCTCAAATTAACCAAATCGCCAAACTAATGAACTCCGGTCAGACGTCCTCCGTGAAAGGAAGCTTTGAGGACGTCACACGTGGACAGAAAGCGCATTTTCTGATCAAATTCCCGACCATAATGGTTACGTATATCCAGTACGCGTACATGTTGAAGTTGCTAAACATAACACACTGACCCCACGACTCCGATTGCAACAGGGTTAAACACATCACCGGCTCCACGCTAGCATAGAGGTCTTCGTTATCATGGATTACGTGGTGGGGTTTTACTCAATGTTCTCATAGCACTCCCCATGGGTGTTGTAGCCCGCGGCCGAGGCTTAGTGCTTAGCATGTCTGCTGACACTAGTCCTTCGAAACACTGTCGACGTGTTTGAGTACATATATCGACCATCAGGTATGTGATTGAGTCACACGAGTTGGATTGATCAAACGAGTTTTCTACTCGATTTTGCATCGTATTTAAGCAAGGAACAGTGTGAAGTGAAATACCCTTGAGTACGACATTACACTGCAATGAAATAAACAAACAAAGGTGTCAAATTTGCTGTCCACAGGAAAACGGTAAGGCAATGGCATCGACACTCCCACTTAACAACCGGCAAACAAGCAGCAGTAACACGATGGCGTCGTTGGAAACGATGGCGCATCGGTTAATGGAAGCATTGTATCGCACCGCAGTAGCCTCAACCCTGGCTCAGTGCTCTGTCCATCAACCCGCTGATGCAATATACACGTTCCCTCAGGAGATGGAAGTGATAAATACTGTGGTCCCGCCATGTCTGAACACCCCTGGGCCATTTCTGTGGCGTAAAATATTCTGGGATGATTGGGTCATTTTGAATTCAATCACGGGAGGTAACTCGCATGGTCAACTGTCATAACCGAAACACATCACGTCACGTCGGTTTGACAAATTTTATTGCATAATAAAATGACATCTATACTAAAACTAACTACATTGAAGCGCATTGGATATGACCAACATTTAGCATATAATCCGGCAAAAGTATCATATGATATTATAATCAGCATGACATGACAAAGCATATCAACAAAGGCGGCATGGCATAACAAATCAATAAACAGAGGCGTAATCCTACTTTTATTTAAATATCACATACTGTATATTTACAGCTTTGAATGAACGACTTCCGAGTTGCGTACACGCTTTGTTGCCAGAGTTTGGAGAACATGTTAAGGCCCATCTTCTCTAGCCAAGGGTTACATTCCGAGCTACTCTGCATTTCAACCCTTGGTGGATAATTTTTGTATAATGGGACTCGGCTTCTAAGGAATTGATTGGATGCATAGGAACTTCTACGCATCCAATCAGATGTCGTGCTATTAGTGAAAAAGGCGGTGAATGTAACTGTAAACAGGGGGAGTTAGCTATAGAACCTTGGTCGTTTTATACGCCAGATGGCGTAGCTGAAACTCTCATTGTACAATAGTTATCTGCCAAGGGTTGAAATGCAGAGTAGCTCGGAATAGTAACCCTTGACTAGAGAAAATGATTAAGGCCCAACCCTGTCAACACCTACTCATCCAGATCAAACGACCCGGAAGAGCGATGGCGATCCTGTTCAATTCATTATTATCAATGCTGTATATTACATGGACCCGGATTTGGTTAAAGCATTTATGGATTTCATAGCGATTTTTAATTAACACTGGGACGTAGCCTTTTGAGACCTACATCTTACAAATCTACGTCTTATTTTATAATAATAAAAATCTCACCAAATGCAATCCGTCATCTTTTCAAATATACTTTTAGAAGATAGAGCGAATTCTACCAGAGTTGTCGCTTGGTGTGTTGCATCAGAATAAACCAAACTTGTAAGCTGATCCATTTGATTGAAAATAAATACGGCCGACCGCTGGCTAGATTAACAGACCGGGCTGCATTGCCAATTCGTCTACGTACCGCCATATAGCCGGAATCGGTGTCTACTTTTATTCTACTCCCAATTGCTACCGTCAAGGAATTTGTTCAAGACCAGGCTTTATACCTAACAGTTTCATGGTTTCGTCAGTCGACTTTTTGGATGGATCGACGTCTCATTATCGACGGGCTAGGGTATCATCTTAATACTCCGACAAGCACTTGAAACATGTGCTGGGCTGGGTCGGTACTGCATCACATGGTGGATTTTTGTATTGACGAGACCGTGGTTCAAATATAAGCGAAGATTCGGTGTACCGCAACAGGATCTTCTTTTTACACTTACTGTCCATCAGGTTGCGTTTGTATGTTCTTGAAGTTTTTTGTTGTTGTCTTGATGGACACCCACAAAACGTCGGTTTGAGATGGTCGACACGTGTAAGTGGCACTGCACAAAACAAGTCGCTGACCGAGAGAGCATACAAGATGTCCTGTTGTTTTCGGGTCTGGTGACGATGTTGTAGAGGGGGAAAGGTCTTGAAAAAACTCCCGGCTCAGCTCCGCTCGAAATTGTCATCTAGAATGTCACATCGCTGTCTAGCTACCTGCATAGATATTATTAACAACATTCGATATTCTGAAAAAAAAAAAACCCGAACATTTATTGCATCGGAGGACAAATACTATTTTCGTTCTGTCCGGGTGGAATATAGTTATCAAAATATTTTTAAAAAGTGATTATTCTTATGCATCTTTTTTTTTTATCAGGTTATGTTTGTTTTCTGTTGTTAAGTTATATTGGACTTTAGATTTCTGAAAAAATAATCACACTGTTATATGTTGCGTTTACTTATTGAAACCAATTAATCATCTGAATAGATCCTCATCTCGAGTTATTGTGGACATGTCAAAACAATAAACACAGTTTTATTGCGCAAACACCAAGTAAAGTAAATTGACTGGAAAAGTAACTCCAGGAAAAGCTCAACAATATAAGAACACGGCAGTGTAATCAACCTGTATATCACGAACGGGGACACATTCGGCTTCAGTTTGGAAGTCGGGTGCTGCCACTTGTGCTTTCGTAGTTTTCCTCTTCAAAAGAAGTCAAAAGGAAAAACCTCGATAATACCAAGATTAACCACGAACTGTTATGAAAAATTATGACAGGCTTATCGCTTTCGTAATTGTAATTGTAATTTCCACTTTCTCGACTTTGTAGTTTCCTTTTGTTGTCCGCGGTTTCGTTTTGCAGTTTCGCATTGTGCAATAACCCAGTTTCGCAGTTTCGTGATTTTGACCTTCAAGAAAACGGTAAAACTACCATATCAACTACACAATGTTCTTCGCTATGAGAATGTTTGATTTGCCAATAGTTCTTGATTCCACAGGGCTGGATATGGTATCAGAGGCGAAACCACTAAACTGCGACGGTGTATAGCCGTAATGTATAGTAGGCCTAATATACTCAGTCAAAAAAACTTCACACTCAGAAATTTTCTAAATATTTTCTTGAAACTTAATACAAGAGATATTATTATTATTATTAGAGGTAAATGCGTTGCCAAAGACATCATGACACACAGCAACTAAGACGTATACAAGCATGCAGTTCGTGCGAGGGATGAAGCATATTTCCTTGCGTTCCTAGTCACGTGACCTTATGAGACACGTGCAATTGAGCCCATGTTAGCACAGTAGAGGGACATTTCGGGAAAACAAGTTCTTACAATAAATTATCCGTTGATTTGCAATGCCACGACTGTCAGACATACAACGTGAACGTGCCATTGGCATGCTGAATACAGGAACGTCGGTCACTGACGTTGTCAGGGTTATGGGATGTAATCAACGGACTATCCATGATCTTCGAAAACGTCTCCAGACTCTCCACCTCAGCTGATCGACCTCGTTCAGGTAGACCACGTGTGACGACACATGCAGAAAACGGACAAATCGTCTTACGTCATTTGCGTAATGGTTTTCTCACTGCAACGTCCACTTGGAATGAATTGTTTAGAGGCCTCCTGGCTTGTCTATGGACGCAGGCCATATCATGGACCAATTTAACCCAGTTACACCGACCTCAACGGCTTCTCTGGTCACAACGACATGTGAGATTGGAATAGGGTCACGATAATGCCAGACCTCATACGGCCAATTTAACGCGGAATTGTCTTAGGAATGCTGGCATCAATGTCATGGAGTGGCCCTAAATGTCTCCCGGCCATAATCCCACAGAACATTTATGAGATGTGTTGGGCAGAAGACTCCCTCAAGTAAGGAGCCCTCTACATAATTTGCAGGAACTTGGTGCCATGTTGGTTCAATTATGGCGACGCATCCCTCAAGCTGTGTCCAGACGCACCATTCAATCCATGAGAAGACGTTGCGTCGCAGTTGTGAACGCTCATGGAGGGCATATGCGCTATTGACATGCCTTCATCAAGTTGTAACTTACCATTTTTACTCTCTTTCATTTCCGTAGCATTTCCGGTGGAACTGGTTACATTATGAACATGATTTTTATGGTTCACTGTTCTTAATGGGGATATACAAAATGGAATTTAATCATTATTTAAAACCACTTGTCTTGTATGTATACCTTATCGACATCCAAACGAGTGTGAAGGCTATATGGTGCTGTCGGGAGTTGTAATGGTGCTGATCAGTTATGACGCATTTACGTTGGTTCCTGTGGTTGTCCTGTCTTGATTGTTGTAAGTCTCCATTAATGATATAATGGCTATAGAGCTGCCTTGTATAGACTGCATCGAATTTTAAGATTACTCTCTGGCTACCTTTATGTGTTCGAAACTTCTTAGTTCCAACAATCCTTTGATACAAGCTATAATGGCCTTCAATCCCTGTAATGCTTCACAGTCAGTTTGGATAATTAAACGCTTCGCAAATTCTACGTGATGTAAACGGAGAACAAAACAACTCTGCATCTATGGGTCATATTACCCCAGAATGTGTATCATCTTACCCCACAGTGGGCATCGTCTTGACGTACGATAACGCGTTGATGCGTTGGGATCGTTAAAAGCAATGAATATTGTTGCTATTTTTAAGAGAGAGAGTGAAAGTCTCAAAATGCAATGGATCATTTATGTTATGAAGTTAATTTCAGAATAGTTTTTATTTTCTGAAAGTTTACTTTTTGTAAGTGAAAAGGTTTTATTACATTCATTCAAATCTGTAAGTCACGTGGGGTGACATGAGCATAGTCACGACCGCCTGTCGCTTGGTAGCTGTATAGTTGTCAATCAAATACTACAGCCAATGGTATGTTTCTTTATAGTCCCTAATGGGCTTGACCATTCGGAATTAGTCCGTTAAACAGACGTTTTCGGAAAGGTTAAAAAGGGAGAGAACTAGATAACTAAAAAAAGACCTAGGATAGAACTAGAAGAGAACTAGAGAGGGAGGAAAAAGAATCTCTGTGGAGATAGCCAGGTGTTTTCGGACAAGGTTTCTAAATTGGGAAATCGACAGACATCGATATCTGAGCTAGGTACAAATTAAATTCTTTATTTTTAACTTGAAGTATTAGGACAACTCAACACTACCAGGTTATAGGTTATCGTGCGCTCAATATATCGTAAATTAATGTAAAGGACTATTTAAAGGCATGGACGATTGCCTTCCTTTTATAGTTAAATTCATTATAATACTTTTAAATCGAAACTTGTCTTTGTGTTATTGAATTTCGGTCGTCACCTGTTGGAGGTTGTATATGATCTTGAGTGTATGCAGATGTGAAATTCCTTTGAATACGCTTCCACTGTATGTAACATCTCAAAAAGGATTTCAATTGTTTGCATACAAGTAATTGAGGCTTTCCTTTGTCTAATAACATCTATAGATAAAAGCGAAACTTCGTTACATTTAACATCCACCCCAACCTACCCCCTACAATGAGAAACTAGTTAAACGGGTAATCAACTCAAAAACAATCGTTTTCTTTGAAATTTAAACGCCTTTAATACTAAAAATGCATAGGCTGGAAGTTATTCTGTTTTGAAGCCAACGACTGATTATTGTCGAATGAACTTAAACTCAACCTAATGACGAATAAATTTAAATCTGTGTTCTTGAGTGCATTCTGAAGGAGGAACAAACACCATCGGGTCGGATATTCCCAACGTCACATCAAAGAATCTATCAAATAAAACATAAAATAGCAGTCATCATGGTGTATAATTTACAAAATGGAGTTCGAACAAATTTGATATATTCAGAAGTATTACGTATAAAACGAATTTACAAGCAAACGTGCACACGAGCATACACCCAAACAGACAGACAGACAAAGAAGCAAACTCCCAAACACCCACACGTACACACGCGCTTAAACAACAGAAACACACAGACAGATAAACCCACAAACAAACAAACAAACAATATTAAACAAGCACTCAAATAAATAAACAGCCACATATAAAAAAACAAACACACACAACAAACTAACAAAGTAAAAACATAAACGCAAATAAAATTTTAAAAAATATATAAACAGGTACCTGTAACTGGTTTCAATTTGAGGTGTAATAATCCTAACATAGTTATTTTATATCGTAAAACAGTTATAAAACATTACTGTTGTAACTTACGTTCTGGATGTGAACTCATCGTTGGCTTTGTAGTAGGTATCCAAGATGACGGGGAAACACCCGGGTTGGGTCCAAGCACCGAAGAAGTAATCTACAAAATGAGAAAAATATGTATTATACCTGTATATATTTTTATTGTAGCGAAAGAAACTTCTGTCTGCCTCAGGAAATTTGTAGCTTGACCGAGTTTGACTACAGTTGATAAAGATTGTTCTCATCTAAGCTCTTAGGTTTCTTTGTTTTATCGGGGTTTTGTATCTTACTTTCCTTTATATTTCCTTTTTATTTCCTTTTTATGAGATTGCGCCAACCATAATGCGTCCTTGACTTCGCTAGTAACAAGCAAACAGGACAGGACAAGACGTAAAAAGACCATATGCCTACAAATTACCCATGGGTTGCCCTAGCCCGAAGATTGGGCTTATATATTTGCTCCTTTTAATAATTCGGACATTACAGGGAAATATCAATATAATAAATAAGTCGATAGAGCTGATTTTCTCAGCTGGGTCGCCCCATTGTGGCTATAAACGATTCAACGAGACGTGTATTCGCATCGAGTTGTCCCTAGACCCACCGTCACAAAGAAATTACATCGTAACGTGACATCGTACAACACATGTTTTAAAGTGATCACCGCTTCAAAACCCATTCCTTAGGTATTTGATAAAGGGAAGTTAATGTTACAGATTGTTAAATGTTTAAGGAAACATAAAATTTGATCGTTCAACTTGAATGATCAAGATAATTGAAAGATAAAAAACATAACTAGCATGTGCTTTCAGCAAATGCTTGATGGCGATGACTGCGCCGACGTTAATATATATAATAGTATTTAAACCATGATTTCTTCGTAATACGTTTCGCTTTTTGAAGGAACGATTGGCGCTACACGTCTTGTTAAAACGGGCTGGTTTGTTCACAATAGTAAAGTATTTTAAAATACAAAGAACAAAGACGCTTTAAATCGCCAACGTCTGTGTCTCTGTCACCACTTCGTCTATCTAATTTTGCATTCGGCAACAGCTAATGTTTATAGTTTATGGCTACATTTATGATAAAAATTTACCTTGATCTGAAAAATTTCCACTCCATCGTGTGACAAGGACTCCCTCGTAGTCAACACTGGCGCCGATGTAATTCTCTCCGTCAAACTTGGCATTGGGCGGGATTCCGTATCCGTGCCATTGATGGTCCGGTCGAGTAACGTTGCATTGACGAGTTTTCAGATTCAGTCGGTAGAAGCGATCCTACAACAACAGATAAAGTACATCTAATACATGCCAGTTTTATGGTATTTTTCTTATCTGACTACAGAATAAGTTTTATGGTATTTATCTTATCTGACTACAGAATATTTCCTAGTTTAAACATAAACACAACTCAATTGATAATCATGTGAAATGTTCTGTATAAATGTGGGACTACAAAATATTTGAGATATTCAACAGCAATACAACTCGAGCAATCATTATGTGAAACGTTTTGTAGAAATACCAGAATATAGAGTTCTTTCGATATTTAACAGCAATACAACTCGAGCAATCATTGCGTGAAATGTTCTGTATAACTGTCAGGCTACAGAGTTTTTTCGATATTAAACAGCAACACAATTTTAGCAATAATCATGTGAAATGTTCTGTAGAAATGCAGGACTACAGAGATCTTCCAGTGTTAAACAGCAACACCACTCAAGGAATCATCACGTGAAAAGTTCTGTATAAATGTAAGACTATACAGAGTTCTTTCGATATAAAACAGCTACACAATTCAAGAAATCATTATGTAAAATGTTAAACAGCAACATTACTCAAACAGTCATTGTGTGAACTGTTATATATAGAATCTAAGACTACAGAG
Organism: Mopalia ciliata; assembly: GCA_034783835.1. NCBI lineage: Eukaryota > Metazoa > Mollusca > Polyplacophora > Chitonida > Mopaliidae > Mopalia > Mopalia ciliata. The sequence goes on from JAVFBW010099969.1 coordinate 16,412, forward strand.
CTCTTTCGATATTAAGCAGCAACCAACTCAAGAAATCATTATGTGACAGATTATGTAGGAATGACAAACTACAGATTACTCTTTCATATTAAATAGCCACACAACACAAGCAATCATTATGTGAAATATTTTGTAGAACTACAAGACTACAGTGTACTTTAGATATAAACCATAAGAAGTCATGATGTGAACTGTTATGTATAGAATTTAAGACTACGGAGTACTCCTATAGTTAACACGAACACCACCCAAGCAGTCAGTCATTATGTCAACTGTTTTGTTTAACATTTTGGAGAAAAAAATGAGTTTTCCACCATAAGCTAAAAAAGAGGGCGCTGCTCAATCAGCTGATGCCATGCAGAAACTTTTAAACCTAATAAAGTTGACATCGAAAACTATTCCTTATCAGTACAATATTTCAGTGCGGAGTCTATATAGGACTTAGAATTACATTAGGAAAATATATTTTTTTTTATATTAAATGATCGTTGAACAGTGACAACATAATAATTCATTTTATATTCTTCATATATCTAGCATCAGGACATGGATCAACGGAACACAGTTGTTTTGAGAGTTCGATTAGATTTTCGCCAGAAATACTGGTTTGGAAAAGGACAATTTGGTTTGGAGAACGGCAATTTTAAATTACAATGTCAAAAATGTTGAATTCGTTTAATTACCTTGGTATAGTAAACAGGCTAGTTTAATCTTACCTCGTTGGCAATAAGGAGTTCGTCAAAGAAATCCGTGTCGTCCCCAACTTTCAGTTCTTCAATTCGTCTGACTCTTCTGTTCACATCGTCCACAGAAGTCTTGGACATACGTTCATAGTTCCTCGTACGGTCAACCTTCGAACATAAATGCGCGAATATAACTCGATGTTTCCCGGGATTCTCTATTGTTGTCTGTACGCGTTATTGACTCGGAATAAAGTTGTAAGAAATCATAATCATGTAATCCGCGAGAATCAATCTAACTTGCTCTTTGCTTTATTTAGTTTTAAAATTTTCTGTGCAAAGTTAAAACTTTAAATTGAATATATTTACAAACTGCATGTTTTTTGTTACCACCTGACTTCAAAAAACGCATCAATTAATGTATGTATCAATATCATTGTATATCGATTTTTGAGATAATCGATCAGAATTTTGGTTAACAAGTTCGTAAAAAAAAATTAAAAAACAAAAACCTGACGTTGGCATTAGCCACAACTTATTCTGATTAAACTTTATCGAAATAACTCCCACTGTTGCAATCTCGCAGATATACATGTAGATCTGAGAAAATTTGTTGGCCAACTTGAACGACCAATCACAGAGCTGCTTTCTGATAATGACAAGCAGATGCTTTCCACTTAATCATCATACATTGTTTCAGTGTAACTTGTTGCACATCTCAGACAGGTGTTGTCTGGCGCCATGAATCGCCGTTTGCTATAGACCTAGAATATGTCAAGTCTAATGGCGACAGGAAGATTCTCGTAGCTTATAACGAGTCATGGAAGGTTATACAGTCTTTTGGAAACCGTTTTGTACTAAGATTGAATCCTTTAAATCTCCCTTCCTTCCAGTTATTTAGTATTTTGGTTAGTTAGTTACCAGCCTAGTTCAGTTATCTTACCTTTAATTCACGGGATTCCCATAAGGTAGGGGGCGCTGTTAAAAGATAAAATACCATGCAGATTGATATTTTTACGTCACTTTAAAGGCGTTCACCAAAAATATGTGTATTGATAGTTTATCGCTGCCATGATTTTGCCTAGTATTGCAGTTCGTTGATATGTGACATTAACAATACCAGTCGCTTAACCAAATAAGTAGTCTTAATATTTTGAGACTATTGTAGCGGGATTTATATATGCTATTATATATGCATATAGGGCTTGTAACCCGAAAGTCCCGGGTCGGGTTTCTTATTCAGAGGGAAGAATTTTTGTTTTTTCAATCGGCATGTTTCCAAATTATCTGTAACCAAATGATCAGGGAGAGAGAAATGCTGGGAATATGAGGTTTGACCTAATGGAGCTCAAATTATTATAAATATTTATTCAAAATATGTATATATATACACGACGTACGGCTGCAAAACTGCATTCTGAAACGCAAATAAACGAAATGTTTGATCGCCTTCACAATGTATTTTGTTCTGCATTTGATTAAAACCGCCGTCACCGTCTTAGTTCCATGTATTGCGTATAGACCGCTTGGTTATAAACCAGGACCATCTTGTGCAGTGATATTAGAATAATAACCGATAATTGTGCAGTTGTCACCCGGCAAATTACAGCTGTATAAATACTCCAGGATTATTCTATGCTTTCGTACAGCAACAGATCAGGGCAATTCTTTTTAAAACAAATGTTTGAAGTTATTTAGAAGCTGGGTTTTCCCGCAAATTAGGCTTAGAATAAAGATCCGCCTCGTGACTTGCTTCATGGCAAGATAGTGATGGTGGTTGTTACAAAATGCCTGTTCTGAGCTTCTGGTAATCCGTTGCCAATCCACACATTTTGTCAGCGAGTTAAACCTAACTGGTTTCTATATATAAATATTCGTCGGTCAGTGAGCGATCCTACGAAGTTCATGATAGAATTTACGGAAAAAAAACAGCTATTAAAATTATCTATATATTTCCTGAGTTTAAACAATAACACAAACCCCAAATTATGGCATGACCTAGTAGCATTACGCTGTGAAAAAATACTGAAGTTACCCATATAACAGGTGCATACATTTCCTATCCATTAGCATAAATCTTGTTGGTTCGCTTGTCTTGTTGCGCTTGGAATTTAAACCGTTGTGAAAATATATCCCGTATGTATAGATAGCAACTCGCGACAAACACTTTGCGACAACTTTCTGTATACTTTCGAATGACATAGAGCACGTTCAAAATCGTACTCTTTAAACAAAGTGTTGTTTAGTTTGTACAATCCCTAATCTGCCATAGATAGTTATTGTGGAATACTGCCAGAAAACTCATCCCCTTTATACCGCTACCCCTTGCATTTTGAAAAGGGAAAAAGTGCTTGGCAATCTGTTAAAAATATGTTACATAATATCTTTTTTTTTTAAATTATGTTTTTAGATAGAATTTAAAAAATAAAATTTTCTGAATTAATATGAAACAAACTAATTTTGCAAAGCATGTTAAAGAACATATGTTCACGAATCCATATACATTTTACCGAAGCATAAAAGCTTGATGAAAAACTGAAGAATTATACAACAGACCTTTGGAATTTATAATGAAAGAGTATTTCAGGCTGTGAACTTGCTATATAAAATGGATAAAACAAGGATCTTACGATTTTGTGCCCAACTTGCTGTAAAGTTAATTAAATCATTCACTTACTGCATGGAGTTGGAACTTGTCCATACGCCACCGCTAAAAATGCTGCCAAAACTAAAACGACCTTCATTCTGTATCGAACTGTTACAGGAGTGATGAGTCTGTTGTCTGCACGCCTCTTTTGTTGAATTATCTCCAAGACAAAGTCTGATCTATACGTCCGTAGAGAGGCCTAAACAAATCCACAAGATTACGTGATTTGACAAAAACAATACGAAGTGAGATAACATAGTCCTCTAGGTTATCACAATCAGATTGTTTTGTGTAGACAGCAATTAGTAAGTAGGGGGCGTGACAGTGGTATTATTTGTTGCCTTGTCATGTTTACCTACGTGAATTATATTGTTCCGAAGATAATCACAGATCATTTTTCACAGAGAAAACAAAGCTAATGTAATCTCAAGCATTGCAAAACATTTTCATGACATGACCTGGTGCCAGGTCATAGTTTTTCATCATAATTGATTTAAACATGTTTTTAACAAGCATTTATTGTAGCCATGTAGATCTTCAAACAAATGGCAGCAGTGTCACATTGCTTTTGCCAAGATATCTTTCCGAAATTCTGCTAGTTTCGTTTATTAAATATAAAGTTGACCATGTCACGATTTGCTGACAAATCAATTGCTTAGTGGATACGCCTAGGTGCATTTTTTCAGCCGTTTCTATTAATACACGTCACAACATACTATGTTGAGAATAGGTGACGACATCAATTGGGTAACCTTTTCTTTGGATAATTACACCCACCCGGTGTCCCGCCAGAATGATAGTGAAACATTAGCTCTGAATTCTAATTACAAATAGATCAATTTGAGCTTTTCAACTTAGTTTCAAAAGAGCATATTGCAGAGTCATTGAGAGATTAATGTTGGAGATTAATAGGATTATCATAGCAGTCTAGGCTCCAAACTGTGTATTTTTGTTTTGTCATATGCTGAGGTCCAGTTCTAGTGGGGAATGGAGTAACATGTGCATTACACCGAAATATCTGATTACTCAATGGAACTTTTTAATTTAGCTTAGGCCAACATGCTGAATAAATACCCAACTTTTTTAAATTCCTATTTTCATAGTGACAAAAAAACAATAGAATATTTTCATGTTTAGTGGACAATTCGAGATGTTTTCCGAAAGATATATTTTGTGACTGATCTGGATTTGCTAAGGTTGGGGGCAAAAAAAAATGTCCACTTAAATCGTTCTAAGCGAAATTTATAAAAACCTGACGCCACTAATAATAAGTTTAAGGGATTCTACTATTTAATTAAGTTTAAAAAAATGCACTGTATTTTTCTGAAGACATTAATTCTATTTGAAGTTACTGTCCAAACTTTCATTGGAACGTCTCCAGATTTTAATTTTTGTCATCCGGAGTATCCATGCTTTCCAAAAACATACACATACATAATATTCCCAGCTATATTTTTCGTCATAATGGGTTTATAAAAAAATTATACTCTTCAAAATCAACCAAACGGTGGAGCAAGAACGTAAGCATATGTCTGTATTCTTAAGATATCAAGTGCTCAATAATGGCATATACAGAATCACATGACTTATGCTGGCAACCACATTGGCTGACACAGTTCGATGAAATTCAATCACATCGATTATTTGAAGCTAAAATAAAACTTATTCATGATGTATCCGGCTTTATGCACCTCTATATAGGAAAAGGTCATGCGAGAATTAATATTGGATATGGTAACATCGATTGTTTGTATTATTTGATGGAAAGAAGGATAATTGGTATTTTTAAAATTAGATTGTTAAATTTATGCAAAAGATTATCTTTGAACAACATTTTTCATTGAGAAAACATTATAGTATATGGGAATGGAATCGCAAAAGACACTATTTCTGTTTTTGACACTAAGAAATACAGAGGATAGCTTAGAGTACTACTCATTTAGAGTAGGTATGTGGTTTGTTACTCTGAATTGGATTTCAGTCAGAAGTGACGCTGAGAGATTTGTCATTCCATAATATATTAGATCCGAGCGGAGGACAAATCTCAAGAAATACCCTTAGGATTATTGGGGCGTCGAAACTGACCACTGACCATCTATTAGAGAAAACTTGTCGTACATTTTGAATCCCCTGTGACCAACTTCTGCTTCTTGCGGCCTTGGGTCACCCAGGGCATCGCCTGTCTGAGGGTCGGTGAATTAAACTATCGCAAAAGCAGGTCTCTTTTGCGCACTGAGTGATCGCAGTCATAAATTGAGTGGTCTAAGTGGCCGGCATTTACTGCTGGCGACTCGGAGGGTCGACACGTTCGATTTCCGTACGTGTTTCAACCTGCAAAATTTTCTGAACTAGAATCTCTTCAGACTAAAATTACCCAAAATAAGGGAAATATCGCAGAATAAACTCGTCGTTAACCGCTTAATTTTTTCTGACTATCTGAGGGATTGTTGTGGTTTCTTCTTTTGAATTCAGCAGTCGCTGTAAGTATTCGTTAAATTTCAACGTCAAAGCCATTGCAAAACATGAGTTTACATCAGTCTCTGTCATTCACACCGACCGCACAGCGTAATCGTCATATATAGAATTAATTCACCTATTTACACTTTTTAAAACCGCTGTCCCTAGACACTCATTGTCGATGACAGTATATAAGACTAGTATGATTTTCATCTGCTTGGATTTAACCCGGAAGTCAGCAATTATATTAAATCTTTATTTTCTTGGATTTATCAAAGTTTTGATTCAGCAAATCTTGGAGTATTTTATTTCCACACTTGATTGTGAATTAAATTTAGGCGAATGTATGGTGTAAACTTCTTTTAATAAAAATCCCGACAAACAGGGTATACTTAGCGAAAAGATGGCTTGGTATACCTTAGAGCTGGAATGTAACCATGAAATCTCGAGGTAGGTTCTCGAATAATGTTTAGAATGGTATTTTGCTCCGGTGGCTAAAAGGGAGATAAATCTGTTACTCGTCAGTGCCAGCGCCATCTATCTCAATGACTAATAATGGAGGCATATATATTTAGTTAACTGTTATCGTTAGACAATGACATAGGTGACACTGTCAGTAATAGTAGTAACAGCCTTTGTCTGTCTTCTTGTAGCCAGTGGCCAAATAACCACATTGCAAGTCAACAGTACTAGTTTTTAACCTTAAAACATTCGACAAAATCCGCCGCTGTGCCATCTCGTTGCGATACGACTCGGTTTTAAACCAGGACTATGCTATTTAATGACATTCGACATTGCAAAGTCAACAGTACTAGTTTTTAACCTGAATAACATTCGACAAAATCTGCCGCCGTACCATCTCCTTGAGATACGACTCGGTTTTAAACCAGGTCTATGCTATTTAATGACATTCGACAGATAACTATGAATAAACTAGATAACACTCTCGAGTGTGCATGTCACACCCGGCTCACAAAGAAGATAAACACAAGCACATGGCATAAGACCACCATTAATTAACCGTAAGCCGTAATGTTAACGTTTGGCCCCACAGCTCCTTCCCAAACTTTGGTGGAGCGAAAATCTCTGGAACATACTTTAATCGGTCCTTTTGTTGTTTTGAGTTAAATTCTTGACAGACCATGACCGTCAAAATTTTGAGTTACAGAGCCTGGACGGTTATAGGTGTCGTTGAGCTACCTTCAGAATGTAAACAACAGCTGAATCACCCCTGCATCAAATGGTGATAAATACACCAAATGTGACCTAATTACGCTATAATATTACCCTGACCAGAAACCTCCACTCAATTACTTCACATTAATACCAAATACTCCACCAAAAACAAATTTCCCGGACCACAACAAAAAAACAAGACAACACGCTAATTTTTTTTTTAACTATATTCGACGGTGACAAAACGCAGGTCAATAATGGCGGTCTTACGCGACATGGCTACGCTTTTGCAATGACACCTTTTTGAAGTGGGGCCTTGTTTTAATATTTCCACAGATAATAATGTGTATATATGCGATTCACTTTTACTCTGGTAACGGTATGTAGACACTTTAAACGGTTGTGATGAACCATTCAAGTATACATTAAAAATAACCCAGGTCTCCGATCGTTTGACATTTCTATGCATATACAGATTATATATACAGGCATAGGGAGGACTAAAAACATGTTTTATCCGATTCTCCCTTTTCCCACTGGCTTGAGTAAATAGCGGACTAATAACGCTGTATTATTTGGTCAACTTTGGTGGCTTGGCAGAACCTATAACAGGCTTTTAACATCGCTTGAAATGGCGCAATGGATGTATATGCCAGACATTAAATTAAAAGCTAATTTCAGTAAGTCGGATATTTTTTTAAGGCTTGATTAACTTTTTACAGATTGAAAGATGGACATTAGCATATAAATGAAAAGTCTTAAATAATATTTTCTAGATTTTGTTCACATATTTGTTTTATGATTATTATTTTTTAAGTAACTTTTTTTAGTCGATTTATAGGAGGCTAATAGATATATAGGCAAGGGACAGGGTGAAGTGGACAAGTCGTCGTCATATAAATGAAATACCCTTGAGTACGACGTTAAACCCCAATCAAACAAACAAACAATTGTATGTGAAATAATCATTAATATACTTAAAGAAAATGCCTCCAAGATTGTAAAAAAAATGTAAATTCTAATAAGTAAGCAAATTATTTTGAAAATACATGTATACATGCAAGTCATCCTCAACACCTTTAATAAAATTTTTTCGGAAATATTTTTTTAACTTGACACCAGAATATCAATTTCCTTTAAAGTTGTTCAGTCTAGTGAATATATAGAAACTAAATTTAGATAACAAATACAAGTAAATAATAACAATTTCTAAAGATTATTTTGAGGTTTATTATAAAGAAAGAATAAAGGAAGTAGGAGTGATAAATTCATCAAATTGTTGAATTTGTTCAAGCATATATAAAAGTCAAAGTGAACGGCTGGTAGTGGTATATACTGATCCTAGTCACTGTTACCTGACGTGTAAATAGTAACTTGCTATTCATTATTGGAAGTCAACCTGTATGATAATTTGTCCATCGTAAAAATTGTTGTATAATCCATCAGGCATCTTTACATGTACCAGTAATTCCTGGATTTGAATGGGTTTATTATTTGATTAGTATTCAACGCTGTAGTCAAATGTATTTCCCTTGTAACTTTATGTACATTTGAAGACGACAATTTTCGCGAGTGGTTTAAATCGGTCATAGTTTTCTTTTTCAATTCCCAATAATGCCGTTATGATTTTAAATATTGACCTATCATTCTTTTGTTCAAGGACGAACAAAATTTTTTGATTATACATTTGCTCTTTTTAGAAAGTTTAGAAATGTGACATGAGATATTGATAGCTCTTTTAGCAATATCAATAACAGGAGAATTGAATATGTATAAATAAATCAACCTATTTAAGGTTTATAATTTTAATATTCTTTATGAAGAGCTTATAGAGAATTTTATATATTTGTATCAAAGTAACGTTAAAAATAAGCCAAAAACTGGGGAAGGCGAGGGGCTACTTGTCATATTAATAATATATTCGTTCAAGAATAATATGAAAGGAGTATGTGCTCAATAACCTCACTCCAAATTTTTTCAGGGCAATTCCCGACAAAGCAATAACAATATATTTCAGTTCTTTCCAATATTATTAAAAACTCTTTTACACACAAAAATCGCTTAGACGGGAGACTTTATACCTCACTCATGGTCAACTACATCTGACATTTCTTACATCTTGTTGTATGCTTCAAAAGCACGTAGTGGGATTGTTTATCTTCCTTCAATCCCAGAATGCAGTATTTTCATCAAAAGTGTTATCTGGCTTATTGTGCGTACGCTGTCGTGGTCACGTGGAACCAGTAACTTATTATCCTTTGGGAGAATTCATTATTCAAGAGCCTGATTAGTAAAGAGGAAATGAAATGATAGATGAATGCTCCAACCATTGGTGATTATTGGGCCATTACTCGCCCTGGGATATTCCGGTTTTGAGGCCATTCCAAGAATGTATGAGAAAGACCTATGACAGTGTCAAAAAAATTATCAACCTTGGCTGGAGGCCCTGTTAGCTTTTGAGGCCAAAGGTTTCAGCTTGCTATTAAATCCTTTAGGTAGATCAGGCACTGTATATGGCTTTGAAAATGTCTCTTAAATCATGTAAAGGTCTACCAAGGATGGTCAACATAAACTTGTTGGTATAATTCTACTTTTATTTCCGCTACGTATATCTGTGTTGTTATTTGGAGATTTCAAACTTGTTAAACATGCTTTCACATTTCTACTTGCCGATTGTCGCCTTTACATAAAATGCAAATGTCAGGTTGAATGGGTAAAACACTGAGAAAACAATCCCACTAACACAGACAGTGGCCATTGTATGTCTAATAATTGAATAGAAGGACACATTAAAAGGAAATTGGAGATCAACCCAATAGTCGACTGTCAAATGTCGAATATCGGATCATTTTATACTTACCTGGACATACAAATAACGTCAAATGGTCTTTATTTCGCGCCATATGATCCGCGTTACATCGGGTAATTCACCCCACTTCAGGAAACTCCTTAAATAATCTTTGCGTTTCTCTCTTGAACTTCTGTTTCTCAAATGAACAGAAAGTTAAAAAGATGCCAGAACAAAATACTCTGAAAGATCTGTATCCAAAGAATAGCGACAGAGTTTGAACGAAGTACCCGATAGTCAATTAAAAGAGAACGAGACACACCCAATATTTAAAAAATGCCCTTAATATATGATAGATAACTTGTTAGTCTCAATACTTGCAGTAGTTTCTGTTGCCCTGGGTTTGTATTGCGTCTTGGGCTTGGC